>JAQFYR010001069.1:0-10816 GCA_034694985.1 Campodea silvestrii
CATGCATGGCGAAGATTACGTCACACTTTTACTACAGTGTTCAATTTTTATTCTCATTCCATGTTTGTCATAATATAGGCAGATGAATTTATCATATGTTATTTTATCATAAATATATGAAAATCCGTTCAATCTATTGCAGTGTATTTTAGGTGGCATTTTACTTTGTTTACAACAAACACATGTGTATAACTTCAGTTGAAATAATTAGAAATTTAAATAAATACCTCATCAGTTTAAAATCATGATATAGCCAATTTTGTGTTTATGGGAATGACTGCGTTTGACTTTTACTAGGAACACTGTTTCAGTACAAGTTTGTACTAAATTGGCATATCAGGATATGTAAATAAAATGAATTATCAAATGACTTCACACCTTTTAAAATGTAAAAATTATCTTATTATTACAGCTTAAAATTTCAATGATTCTCTGTTAGTAGAAATTTTATCATTCTTTTTTATTACTATAAAATGTTAGGTATACAAACGCATTTCGGCAGTAAACTTATTACCTATTACGCCTATGGCTTTAACTACCGTGTACGCTAACATTTTACCGTCTGAAAACATGCATGTAAAGTTATTTGTTTACGCTGCTGTCTTGTATGGATTAGTTCGATATAAAATTGCTGCAGAGAAAGCAAAACTTAGTTCGTTTCATTTTGTTGTTTATACTGACTCTGCAGACTCGTTTTGTTTTATAAGTTTCAATTTCCTGACCATCACACTCGAAAATACATTGTAAAACATTGTTATGCACTTTCCACCTTCATTTTGAGATAAAACAGAATTGACTCAGCCTGACCCGACCAGTGCCGTAGCGTGACCAAAACTCCCCGGTATGCTGTTACGGTAGATAAAATACATAATTTTTGAAGTATGAATTTTTTGTTCCTTATATTACAATCTTTCTATGCACAATACATTTTTGAATGATATAAACAACGAAATTACTCATAAAAACATGTAGGCCTATGTATGTACTCGATGTACTGCGAACTTTCATAAATAGGCCTCTATCTCCATTCTCATACATAAAAACCATATAAATTTCACTATACATATTGTGTAAAAACCTGCAATTTAATTTAAAAGCAATGCATTCATATATTGTTTCGCTGTAGCTTTATTACTCTTTGACATTGCGAAAATTCGAGGAAGCAACATCATACTTATGAGCGTCATCACGCTGCAATGGTATGAAAGGTACCTGTATTGTATATGACCTTGCAGCAAATACAACTACCTACCTGTACTTGTAAATTAATGTGTAATACATAAACATTTCTACACAGCAGTACAAATGTAAAAGTAAAATAATAGATATTTCGTTTGTTATTATGTTTATTTTAGAGTGAAAAATGTATTCATGTAACTGAACAACACTGTGTAGTCTTGTATGGTAAACTCTCTATTTCCTAGTTCTTTAATTACATACATGTACAGGTATAGGGATATTGATTAACATATATGAAATGAAAAATAGGAAACATATATCCTGGAAAAGTGAAATAAAAAAACAATTAAAACGATGAAAGTTGATTTCAACACCATCAGAACGTTATTTTTATTTTTATTATTATTTATTTTTTTCACTTGAACAAAAAAATCACCAGGTTCCTTTTTGTGACTTATTATACTATAATTTTTTTATGTCTCTAAATCATCCATTTAGAGTAAGCTGGTTCTGCACCCATTAGACTACCGTTTATATCAGAAATGTTCGTTTGCTCTGCCCCTTTAGAATGTTTATTTAAATACTGTTGTTTTGAAGTATTCTGATATCAGTAAAAGTATTAATATCTAAAAATTTTAAAAATGAAAAAACCATTGACGAATTTACTTGAATAATGTGACGAAATCTATAATTGTCATTAAAAAAAAAAAATGTCCCGATTTTTCTGTTAATAATGGTGACCCTAAATTTATCATGGCTAAATAAAATACTTTAAACATTAATTTGTTCACAGCAAAGTGATTTTAATTGCTTATGGCATAGGTGCATTGATAAAATTATTTAAAATACCCGGTATGTTCAAAATAACAATTTTTCTGCAATTTAAAAATTACGTTTTAATGTTTGATATTATTTATTTATTTTTGGTTAGCTGCAAATAATATTTTTAATAGTAAATGAAAAAAAGACGTGGCTATATTGCTGTGGAAGCCGGAACTTTCACTATTTTTAAAAATAGATTAATAATAAGACATACTTTTTACACTCTCCAAAAACACATTGAAATGTTTGATATCACTTTCAGTCGATTTCAAATAATATTTTGAACGAAAACAAGAAATAGAAAAACGTGATAGCTGTGGGATTTGAACACACGAATATTTGTGATATAGATTGAAATCGCACTGTTTTGCTACCATAAGAATGCATGGCTAGCCACAGCGGTACTTCCCCGTCTCAAATACAGAGATCAAAATTGTGCTAGCACCGGTTGCGCGTCATGGTGTGTATAAAAGTGTGTTGTTCAGCGCATAACGACATGTATCCTGAACGGTATGTAATCACTTCAGTTTTATTAGCATGGAGCGTTGCGTAACATGAACTTTGAACGATACTCATTAGGATTTCATGAAGAAAATGCTTAAAAAGCGATTAATATTTATTGCTTTGTTATTATTTATTATGTTACTTGTAGTGTATGTGCGGCGTACATCTAGCACCTATTAATACTAAGCGCATGCTCAGAATCCCATTACTAGGGGAGGAACGCGGTATCGATTTTTTGGTAGATTTTTTTTTGGATCAGAATATTATGTTGACGGTTCTGATTAAGTGACTTCAAGTTTAAGAGAGATTAGTTACGATTATTAGTAATTAGAATTAAAACTGAAGCGGTTGATTTTCTTATGCTGTTTTTCTGTCCCTAAACGAACTGTACTGTTAAGTATTATAATAGTTAATGCTTAATGCAATTCAATATAAAAAGTAGGAGAAAATTTAGTTTTGAGTTGGTATTTTCACGTAAGGAATAATATTAATGACAAACGTACATTTGAACCTTGAATCACCAATCCCCACTTCCCAATGCCATTGGAATCGAACCTTCTCTGACCTTATATCCAGACATCGTACTGAATGGTAGTTTCATGTGTAGAAGGCACATGCTTTGAAGAACACCGTATTTAATGACAATTAAGTGTTTTATGCTATGCAATAGCTTCAAAATGGCTGTTGACCTTGGGTGACATTGTTATGAGATTTCATTTTACATCTAATAAGGAAAATCTTATTGTTTCATAAACTTTTAATTTTGTATTTGGAAATTGCAACTGTTTTTTATATAACTATACGAAGTTCAAGTTTTCGTAAGTACAAACAAACTTTCATATCTTCGCAATTTTCTACATACGTTTTCATGTGTCAATATATATTTAATAATTTATTTAATTGTTAATTATTTTCAGTGTGCGTAACCTATCCAACCTGATATCCTGCAAACTAATACAATGTTGTTTCAAACTTTGGCACAAAGACCCATATGGATATTATTAGTATTAATTTGTAAATATACATTTATACTGCATATTAGGGTGGAGTGAAAAAAATAATTTTGGAATTCAAAGTCGCTTAGGTAAATAAAGTTGTATTGTGATATTGTCATTACACATGCAAAATATTTTTTAAAATTGGATAAGGTTGAGAGGCTCCCCAACGGCCCTGAAAATTTGCAGTATATTGTGTCGTTACCGGCTATTCCAGCCCACCGTCCCAATTGTACTTGTCTTTATTTTACTTGCTTATTTGTTTTAGTTGGCTTCTCTGTGGCAGGACTGTCAACATAGTGTGTTTATAATGCATTTCAACAATTGTGATAGTTCGCTACTCTCATAAAGTTGATTTCTAGATTCTGTCGTTCCAACAGGCTTACGTGACATAAGACGTTATTGGGAAATTGTTATTTACAAATCTCACATCTTTATTTATTGTTTTGTTTCGCAGTGTTTGTGGAAAAAATCAATTGTTTTTTCACAGAGCAATTTTTTGCCTTTCTCATACATTGCTAGGTTGTTTTACTCATTCAACACCACAGGGCGCAGTCTTTCCCAAAATGTATTTGCAGGAAGACCAAAAACTCGGAAAAATGTGTCCTATATAATTTTTGGTCCACCAAAATCATTCGCTGATCTGGTATTTCCAACATACGCTGAGGTGATTCAATATTACTCATATTTTAGATATGACCTTAAAAGTAAAGTCAGCCAAAGGGATCCGTCATTTACTGAAATATTTGAATTAGCTGCATCTAAAATAGAAGATGTATGATGGTTAAAATCTTCCATTCAAGTTGTTTCCCGCGATCGAATTATTGCAATTTTTGGAAGTTTCAACGGTAAATATATTTAGAAGTGGATATTGGTAAGCAATTACTAAGGCTTGTGTGTCAGCTTCATGAAAATGAACTTCCACTGAGACATTTATCTCAACACCCAAATGGTTCTACCACAGGACCAACTAAATTTTCTGGACCAATTGGCAAATCATTTAAGTCCCGATCACATCTTCCTGTTCTTGATTTCACACCAATTCCGAATAGCAAAATAATGTCTGTAAGTTTACTTGATCTAAGCACTGATCAACAATATTTATTACGTATGTCAGGCTGTAAGTTAAGGAATTTATATGCTATGATAGCTTGGCAAGACGTGATCCAGGAATAGATTCAAGGAGGCTTACGATGGCAAACACAGTATTACCCCTTTATATTGGAACCCAAATAACTTCAGAAAATCTTATGATTATAGTAGAATATGTTATGAGCGTAGTTTGATATTAAGAAAAATTATTCAAGTAAGGATGGTTCAAAACATCTGTTCAATACCATATCAGTTTAACCCTACCTTCCTGTTAAGTACAAATAAATCATTGATCCTGTTATTCAGAGATATGGTTATTTTGGACATCCTGATAACTTGCTTATTTGTATCCTTAGAGATGAGTGGAGTCATAGTAGAAAACTAGCATTACGAAAAGAATAAGTTTCCGTCAGTATGGCATAAGACAATTCAATATAAAAGCCTTGAATTTTGTAGCTGATAATTATATTGATAAAATGAAAATGGCAGAAATGTGAAGTCACGGAACCCGCTTAACAAAACGTGTTACAGATGCTGAACTTGAATCCGGATTTTATTAATGCCGATCCCGAAACTACAACTCTAGATTTCACAAAGTATCCTTGTCACACACAAGCTGTTGAAAGGTTCGTCAAATAAATTACTGAGGTACCAGTTAATGTTGTTGGAGAAACTTCTGGAGATGGGTTCATTTGGGCTCAATTGAAATCCCAAGAGAAAATCTGCCGCTCTAATATGGAAGCAGAATATCAGCAATAATTCAAAGCTACAGTAAATTGGCCCCATGATTGCGTGGTAGGGTTAATGGTAGAACTTGAAGTGCAGCCAGCTCCTGTTTGTGAGTTCTAGGTGATATTATCATGTTAAATCAGCTCAGAACTGCCTATTAAGTTTATTGGTACCTTAGAAATTGTAAATGTATAATACGGTCTGAAACTGTTGAATTTGGAAGGTGTTGGGGAGCCTCTGGAAATAATTTTAAAATTCTGAAATTTTTATCTGTTCATTAGAACAGCAATACACAACATTTTAGCCCTATTGTAACTTCGAAATAAAATAAATAAAAATAAATTGAACATACAGGTACCTTCAAAACCGTACACGTAATACGCTATAAAACGGTTGAACTTTGGAGGGGTTGGGGAGCCTCTAGAAATAATTTTAAAATTCTGAAATTTTTACCTGTTCATTACAACACCAATACACAAATTTTTAGCCCTATTGGAACTTCGAAAGCAAAAAAAAATTAGAATCGCCTTTTTCACTCCACCCTAGTGCTCACTCCCTTCCAAGACGTACACCGAAACTGATAATTTACGTTAGGAATTAATTGACTTCCCATACTTTTTAAAAAAAAAAGTTATTGCACGTAATAATATCAACACAAGACGATTTAGCTGTGATGTTAATACACTAAGTTCGAAATTAAGTGTATTGAATGAAGGATTAGTATTATGAAGACCAAATTCCGAGGAAATTTTGCATTTAGCGATTTTAAAATCATTGGGTTTTGATCAGAATTTACAGACTACCAGACAGAATGTTAGGAGTGTAACTTATATTGCTATGCTGACTGTAACTTTTTAGGTAACTTTTTATTTTGGTTGAAATCTGCCCCGTACCAATTTTTTCAGTTATTTTTACTTACAGTAAATGAGATTCTATTGTGTCAGTACATTTCTCAATGCATTTGATTGAAAACTCAAGACTACAATACAATCGCGTGAAATGATGGCCACCTGGGCATGTCATTCACGAAGACAGTTCTTTCATCAACATCGTTGTATAAAGGCCATACTGTACGTCGTGTAAAAATAAACGACGCCACTCTTTCAGTGATATGGAAAGCTTTTGACAAACAATAAATTATAGTTAAAGGACTTGAGTTTTTTCTTCTTCTTTCTCTTTTGAAAATTCCCAGGAAAGTTTACTTAAAAAGAAATCCAGTTTTGTCGTCCTGCAATTGACGACCAGTGGTACATAAATAACGAGAATAATGCATTATCAGATCCTGCTTTTCAAAATATAGTCTTTTGTATAGAAATTCTCAGTAAGTAAATATAACCGAAGATAAATATTCAAAAACGTTCAACAAAGACAAGGTTAGTAGATATATATTGGGAGACAACAAAGACCTGTTTGTCATAATAAACATAAACACTTCCCAGAAATGTGCTGTAGCATTAAGAACATATGGAAAAGATTTATATGTGTATATATAGGTTGTTTTTTTAATGTCAGCTGAGTTTATCAGGTTGAATTTCAGCTATATTACATGTACAAAATAATATTATGGGTACTTGAGGATAGCAGAAATGTTTTGTTCTAAATAAATATTATTTTACTATCGCTGATTATATCATTTTCACATACAGCGTAATTTACTTTCTTTTCAATTTACTGTATATAACTAAATAGAACTGTTACCGTAATGCTGGGCATCTCAAGATATACAAACATTGAATCAGTGTTAAGTTATTAATGACAGGTATTAGTAAGAGAATAAAATTATTCTGGCAGTTGGTAAAGTATTCAATATGAAGGAAAATCTTTTTTTCCTTTAATATTCAACGTGATCACTATACAGTGCTTTAAGCAAAATGCCCGTGTCTGGCAGGAGACAAATGAAAATGTCGTCATATTTTAGTGGGGAAAAGCAAACCTTGAAAAGTGTTTTTAGTTTCAAAATTCTACATATCCAGATTCATGTGGGTGAAATATTAAAAACATTTTCTTCGATTTAAACACTTCCAATGTTACCAGCAATGTCCATGTTTTTCTGTATACCAATGTATTACATGCGACAAATATGTTCACGTTATTGTTAGGAAAACCCTGTTACGTAAATAAAGGAATTATTATTATTATAATATGTAAGTGACTTATTTTCTTTCTCGATATAAAGCATTGATATTTCTTGTGAGTTTATTCAGATATCTTGGAAATTGATGTACTGAAATGGCTAATCCGATGTTTTTCAGTCGATCATTAGATATCGTTTCCCTCCATAACTGAAATAATTTAAATCGAACATATTTTGGTCATTTCATCATTATAGAACATTCCGCTGAATTTTGAAATGAGCAATTATTATGTAATCGTGTCAAATATCAGATGACAGATCGGACACCGAAGCGTAAACCCTCGACTTTGAAGGCCCTCAGGAAAGAAAGCGAATTTACTTTCCATGAGACTAAATAACTGGTTTAGGTTTACAATTATAATTAGACCAACCATTAAGGCGGATTTCCATAACAGAGTTTATTGTTTGTTTATAGTGTGCGAGTGCAACTTACAGTGGGTGAGTATTTTCATATTTATTCAATTTATCTTCAAAATTGTAATTTCAAGAAAGTTTTATAGCTTACCTCAATAGAGTGGAATAAAAGGAACCTGTTTTCACAATTGAAAGTGGGTCACAAATACACTTTTAGGCGGTTTTTAAAATTCATCGCTAGCATGAAATTTCGCTCGCTCGTTTCTTTTACAGTAACAACTTGTTTTGGAATTCCACCTTTAGCCTGGTTTGAATCTCTAATTAACATAATGGTGACAGTGTGCAGCCATACTTAGTTAAAAAAAATTACAGTATACCTTCTGCAATCAAACGAACGGTTGCGCTGACACTGAAAAGGATGCATTTGCAGTATCTTTCACAGTTTCCCCGAGTAAGATAATATTTCGGTTCAGACATTATATTATATCTTAAATATCTATATTGTACGTGATCTCAGCCAGGGGTATTCCATACAGTCACTTGATCTCAGCCAGGGTATTGTATACCGACAGCAGATGTAATGCAAACAGTAAACTTTAATCAATTTCTCATTTTTATATATCAGTGCATAAAATTAGAATAACTATTTCCCGATTAATGTTAATGCTTTTCCCCCAGTCTTTTAACTCTCGCTGGCTCTATACAATTTCATTACCGGTGAAATATTTTAAAGGTACTGCTTTCGTGTCTTTTATCTTGTTGATCTTGATGAATGATTATACTGTTTACCCACAAGATCAATACTGCGGCATATGAAGAGTGATCAACGAAGTTTTAAAGAAGTCTGGATGTTATTCTCAAAGAGGTTAGCATCTTTAGGGGTATAATAGAGTACCTGATATAAATGATCATGCTGAATTGCTCTACAGATTTTCAGATTGTTTCCGCATTTGCTATTGTTTGTACCCTGAATTTTAAAAAAGGCCGTTGATTCACTGCTGACACCACTGGCATCGTTGCAACAAAGAAAAAAATAGTTTAAGAAAGAAAAAAAAATCCACTGGCTGTTATGGAATGTAAAACCTTTCACTTGTAGAGGCCAGTTGCATAACCTAACGGTTAGACTAGAATTATGATTGTTCTTTTCCCTAAACTATTTTAACTATAACTAAGTATATCCTTTACTTGGAAAAGTTTGATTAAATAAGCTCGTGATAGCCAACTTTACTTTTGAACTGTAGTACTGTACAGATGTTGTTAATGTAACTCAGTTACATTATTATAAAGTATAAGTGTTCCCAACGCTCTATATTTGTATGTCCGGCTGTTCGAAACAAAATTCAGTAATATTATAATAATATTAATGACAGAATGTAATAGTAGCACATCAACGTTCTAACAAAAGAGCTGTTGAATAACCTACATTACATGATTGTATACTTATTTGTCATCACGTATGGCTGCAACAAACATGCCTAAGAAATAAATCATACTGTATAGTCTGTTCAGCGACGTTTTGAAAAAGTTGGCGGATTAAAAATCTCGAAGAGCATGCTAAATGTCAAAAAATATTGTTCTTCACAGACACTTTGTTTTGACATTTAGCAAGTTCTTCGAGATTTTTAATCACCAACAGTATTTTCTGACATTTAGCAAGTTTTTCGAGATTTTTAATCCGCCGAATTTTTCAAAACGTCTCTGAACAAACTATATCTTGTACAGCGATACAATTTTATTGAAAAAAATCACATAACATTTGCTGAAACATGGATACCCACCACTTAAATGAATGAAGAACTATTTGACGTTTCGTTTGATATAATACGTACAAACTTTTTTTTTTTAAAAATACGATGTTTAGATAGAAAGTATATGAAAACAAAAACAAATGTAAAGGTAAAGGACATTATTTACAATAAAATAGTTCCAAACTCTATTTAGGCCTATTCCACTCATGCCATTCATTGTATGCGAACCAATGTTTATAGATATTAGTATATAATCCGAACCATTTTTAAGATGTGCATTGCGTCCATAATTTTCAATCTGACTTTACCTGAGTCTTCATATAAAACAATCATATATCACTCGAGTCTTCATATGAAAAAATGTTCATATAAAACAATTCATATATTACTAGAGTCTTCATATAAAAATACTTAAAGAATTCATCTTTGCCTCATAAACAAATTTATTTTCATTGCCTCCCTAAAGCGTCGTAGTATATGCAACTCCTCCATGTTGACTACGTGTTTGTAATTTTTCCTCTTTTCCTCATGAAAGTATATCCCATCATTTCACTCATTCGCTCCTCCCTAGCACTGACATATCCCACTGCAGTTCCATTTGAGGAAGGTTTATGTTTTCTCCTCTAAAGTGCCTTGTTTTCACAGGAGATTCCCTACCGTTCCACACACTGCAGATGAAATATCGATTACAGAGGAATGCTTTTTTCACCGCTACGGGATCCTGGGTTTTGTACTTAAATATTTCAGTTTTTTCTTAGTAGGTGTTCTATTTGTAGGTAATTATTTTTGGAGCTGAGATGATATATTGTTTTGCTGAAAGTGAATGCGGTGTAGGGTAGATTTCCTGTATCCAGTTTATGAAAATTCTACGTAAATATAAGCATCACCCTTGATTCAACTTGCAGATATTGAAACTATGAAGATATGGTAAATTTATTTTTAATTTTGAAGTATCATATTGAGTATTACATAGTCTTTTCTAATGCAAATAATAGGCGCAATTTTTATGGTTTACGGATATACTCTACTTTCTGAAACTCGGACATTGCTGTGAAAATAATCTCACCGTAGCACAAAATTTAAACGCACGACATAGAATACACTGTATATCAATGAAACTCGAAATGCATATTAAAGGAAACAATGATTTCTAACAAAGCTGTTAACGAGGTAAACTTGAAACTGAATTTACAACGCTTTAATTGATCACCAGTTTAAACACAGTTTTCATTGTAGATCAAAATAAAACAAGTCGTATT
>JAQFYR010001070.1:0-10814 GCA_034694985.1 Campodea silvestrii
TAATTTCTGATTTAATTTCTGATCAGCCATCACTAGAGACTAATAAAGTAAATGACTAAATAAATACGCAAACCTCACGAGGAATTCTACATGACTTGCTTAATATAATTATGAAAATTTTAATTGCAACATATGCTACAAGTTTGAGCATGGGCAAAGGCATTAATGTAATTGTCAGGAACCCCTCTTTGCTTGCAGTACGTTTGACCGGCAGTGTCTTCTCACCACAATCTTGTGATTGAAATCTGTGTCTGAATTAACAGCAAACAGCAATGGTGTAGCAAATCGAGGTAAAACCAAGTAAAATTTGATGTTCTTCGAATTATGGAAAGAGGAAGTGTAAGTGCACAACATATTGGCAAAAGTTCCAAGCAATTGTACTGTGAACGTGGAATGTATGGTTAAAACGCCAGGCGCGGATCCATCCTGTACTGACGGGGGAGGGGGGCGGACCTGATGAAATGACGATGTCGAAGACCATGTTTGCCAAGGACGAAAACAATTTACGTTTTTTTTACATTTTTTGGGCAAAAATACACTATTTTAACTGGATTTTTAGGAAATTTTTCTCTTTTTCTTTCTTTTTTTCCGTGACGGGGGGCGACCGCATCCAGAGGAGCGGGAGCGAAGCGGATCCAGGGACGGGGGAGGAGACCGCCCACTGGATCCGCGCCTGTAAAATGCTCTCCCAGATAGAAGACATACGCTCCATTATGTCCAAAGTTCTGCTTGTCAACGGCCGACATGAACAGAGCTTGCCTTCTACCGTTTGACTTGCGAAAGCACCTTAATCAGCTATACACACGTTTTCTGTTGACAGCAGAGTAACGTGATTATGGTACTGCTCCAGTGCTGCTCGATTCCATCTGTCTCACTAAGTGCTGTTTATAGGCATTGGCGACTACATATACGACACACAAAAAGTAGCTCATCATACTACCCAAACGTTCTTACACATTTTCGAATTATTTGTGTTTGAGAACTCTGCGCATTCTCCGAACTTCCCAGACACACATAGTTCATATTATCAATTTTGAAACTTCGTAGAATGTGACAACCTACATATTTATTATAGTTAAGGAATGGGTCAAATGTTATGCCAAGATATTTAAAACTATCGACAATTTCTAATTTAGTTGATCTGAAATATATATTTTATTTTTGTGCGTACCTAAACATTTGGTTGAATATCATAATTTTAGATTTGCCACAATTTACATTATTTTACATCCATTGGTTTGCTCAACCTATGTACAAGCAGTGAATATTGCAAAAAGGCACATACTGGAACTCTGTTTCCAGTCTATTGTACATTTAGATTTTGGAGAACTGTGAAACACTCATGTCTGTCAATCTCATATTATCAATATCCAGCCCACACTCCGGAGAAAAGTATCAAACCTAATCTACAATGTATGAATTGTATTACACAACAAAATTTTGCAGTGTGCAGATAGTTATTTACTTTGCAGCCCATGCAGTGCGGCATACACAGTAAGATTAAAAGACACGGAAACGCTTCCCGCTGCATATCAACTCTTCTCATTTACATTACAAATCAGTGGTACGGGCACAGAAATAGTTGCAACACATGGACTGTTGTCTATATATTTAAAAGCTTATGTGAAATATATTGTAATAAATTAATACGAAAAAAATTAACAAAATTAATCTCCTCACACAAAATATTTGAGTTGAAAAAATAAATTTTAACATCCAACAGGTGGCTAACAATGATGGGCACTCCCTGATTCTCAAGCCAGCCGAATCCCTGATGTTCAACTTCCTAAAGAATGTTAACATTTCCGATGCCGAAATATTTCTTGCTGATGACAGTGGAATTGAAGTTATTCAACCAAGACGTCCAAATGGTTCGTGGATAGGATCTGTAGATATGATCCTAAAAGGGAAAGTTGATATTGCAACACACGCTGTAGTCCACAGAGATGCAATGGATTATGTGGATGTACTCTACCCATATTACATGCCTGTTATAGATTTCGCAACGAGGATTCCCTCTGCTTATCTATCATGGCATGTTATACTGAAGCCTTATCAACTGAAATCATGGATGTTTATTTTGTCTGTAACTGTTTTATCAATATTTCTTGTTACGGTCATATTGCATACGGAATTGAAAAGGTGCAGGTCTTGGAGTGCTTGCATGACATACTCTGTGGAATATTGTTTGGAAAGTCTCCTAGGACAATATGTTGCTAACCAGAGGTATCTCAATAACCCTGCAAATCAAGCTTTGAGGTGTATTACATCATTTTGGTTGCTATAACTGCCTTAATATTTGCTACGGGTTATCTGGTAAGTTTTTCAACTGAAGGTCTTTTTAACAGAATATAATGTTAACTGATATTTAGCATACTAAAGAAAAAGTAGTTGTATTATTATAATACAGCAGAAACGTTGTAAGTTGCTTTTGTAGCATGTATATTATTGTTTTGAATGGTAAGGAGTCGTATTTTTCGTGGTCATTGGTCCCATCATATCTCTCAACCAGTTTCGGGGCCATTGGTCCCATCCGACAAGTATGATTTGTCATTTCGGATTTAGATGTTGTGATAGTTTTGTAATTTTATTAAAGTTTTTTCCTCCTGATGATGGGACCAATGACCCCGAAACTGGTTGAGAGATAAATAATAAACAACTCAAAAAAGTGAAGAAGCGAGTTTGATTGAAAACATTAATTGCAATTACTTAGCTATTTATTATTAGAATTAAACCGTTTTTGTGTCTCAAATGTAGGAAATGATCTCAGTTTTTGATGGAATTGAAAGTATTTTGTTTACAAGCGTATTTAATGGTCAAAATAAAATAAATCTTATGCTGAAATGATCCTGTGAAATGTTATAATTTGTGGGAATTCCTCCGCACCTTTAAATTAATGTAAACGCAAAAATAAAAATTGTTCCAAAATCTGCAAAACTTGAACTTTCTAAATACATTTTTTTATTTTTATTTTTATGATTACTTCAAATTAAAAGTACAGGACGGATTTTTCTCTCCAAAAATTACAGATATTCCACTGATCAATTCACCATGTCAAAATTTTCATTTTGACAAATAAATCAAATAATTTCACCTTCAGCAAATAGTTGAGATCATTTCCTACATTTTAGACACAAAATTTGTTCAGTTCCATTAATAAATAACCGAGTAATTACAAATTGAAAAGGAGCTTAGCTCTCATGTATGGCCTGTTCTTCCAAAAAATAAATTGATCGTTATATCCTGTGGAGATATATATCTCGGAACCAATCATATTGGATTTCGTAAGATAAAGATCACTGATTGGCAGAAGTGTAAATAAAGTGCTATCATTCTTACAACTGAAAACATATTTTGCTGTTTGTTTTGCTTTAATACTTTTATATATTTTAAATGCTTACCGTAAAACATTTTATTTTGCAGTTAAGTGGCGATTACACATTTACTGGATTTGTTATGATGAGCGATAAACCCAATGCTGATGGCAAAACGTATGTACCATTTAAAATATTTATGCAAAGTTATAAATTATGCTATCAGATGAAATACATATGCACTGTATTGTATGCTATATTTAATTATATTTTACTAATTTTTCAGTTTTGATCAAACGTTGAATGACTGCACCTTGATCTACACTTTCACACCGGATTCTTCGAATTCAAATTCACTGCTAGTGAGCATGGGGAAGTCAGGTTCTTATCCGATCATATTTAGTAACCTTCCAGATGGTTTAGGAGCATACACTTACACCATTGGAAACCAAACTGGAAGTATGTTTATTTGAGTAATAGATACAATTTTGATAATGACGGAGTTCTGTATACATAATTATATATTTTAATATTTTCTAAAGTTATTTTTTGTAATCTTCAATTGTCGGAATTAGGTGTGACAATTATACACGGTTGCGAGTATTAGATCACCACTAATTGTGGGAACAGATGATGGATATATTGATGTTGTGAAGATGGAGAATCCACGTAGGATGATTTTTTTAAATTGTGAAATATGCTGTATTGAAATCACTGTTATTTTTGAAATTTTGTTTTATATTTTTTCATATGTACTATTTCACTAACTTCAGTTCAAATTTACGTCTTGACTTGACATAAACTTGACCCAACCTAACCAAAATAAGCACTTAGATTGGTTACAAATATATTGAATTTGAATACTATTGAACGTTGTTATTCCGTAAAAACATTAACGTTGGTTACGTCTTAAGTCAATTATAAGTCAGATTGGGTCGAGTTAAGTAAAATAGCATTGGGATGGTTTAATCGGAATTAGGTGGGCGTGGATGCTATAACCGAAAGAACTCGAAATTATTTCGGTGGGTTTTTTGTTCGGAAATTGTTTTTACAATTTTCAACGCATAATATGCATTTTAGAGCAATTTGTCCAAGATTTTATATTTTCCCCCTATTCCTTCTTAATTTTTTTCCCAAGAGCCCCCCTTATATACATCACTACCTCACTCCTCAATTATAAAGCTGTAAAAGAAATTCCCAAAATCACTTCCATTCGTGTGTTGTCTTATGGGAGAAGAAAATGATTGCCACACCATCGAAAAATAAAACGCTTATTGTTTTTATTTTCCGATGGCCATACTATACACAATGACTACTTAATTACAACAATTTTTATTTTTCGATGGACATGCTATACAAAATGGTTGCTTAATTATAGCAGTTTTAATCAGAAAAGATATGCCTTACATTTATAAAGAAGAAAAATAATAATAATATGTCAAAAAAATACAGGAACGTAATTCTTTAAATGAAGAGTGGAGAAGTAATTATTAATTACTTGCTGTAATAAATTATATTAATAACTTATTGAGAGTGCAGAGTTCAACGAATAATAATATTAAAATGAACACACGTTTAGCCTTCTCTGCAAAACTTTATTGAACTCTTTGTCGGACTACCGGTTTCGTGTTTACAAACACATCCTCCGGTTCGAAATTAGTTTTAAAGTCAATGGAAAATACAGCACCAAACTGAAGCAGACGAACCAGGTGCTGTTTTCCGGTTCGACTGCTTTAATGCTAGTTTGATGGTGTATTTCACTATTTTGTATTGACTTCAAAACTAATTCCGAACCCGAAGATGTGTTTGTAAACACGAAATCGGTAGTCCAAAAAAGTGTTCAATAACGTTTTGCAGAGAAGGCTTAAACGTGTATATATTTTAACTATGCTATAATATAATTATTTCCATCCACAGGCATGCCTACAAGAGTTCTGAATTCGTCTCCAAACTGGCTTGACATCAGCTTCTGCTTTTCCGACGCACAAGGCAATGGAATGAGCTTTATTTACTTGTACTACAAGAACGGTGGCGACGCAGTTACTAGCGATTCTTTCAACAATGAGTATCAATCTCTTAATCAGACGTACCCCAGTATCCAAACTAGTTGGGATGCTAACTTTTGTGACTTATCTCTGACTACTATAGCTTCAAAGTAAATGAAGAAGAAGTAGTCAATGCAGAAGAGAACTCCATTATTTCAATACATTGTGTTACATTATTCGGCCATTATTAAACGTAACTGATGGAATATGGTTCAAATTCTTTGTTTCTTTTTTTATATGTGTTACTAGTGTGTAATTTTCAAACGACCCGAAAATTGCTGAATGTACCCATCTTGCGATATTACTAGCGAAAAACGAAAAGTGTGTACTTTTTAAAACTCTGCTTCAAAACAGAGCTTGCTAATTTCTCACAATGCTGCTTTTCTTCACTCTTTATGTTTATAGGGCTTATAAGAAAACACAAAAACCACTTTATTCAGAAATGGAAAATTTCTAAATTCACCAATGGTGTAAATGTGCTGGTCAATGTAAGACAACTTAATAGTTAACTAACAGGTCAGTTAGCATACGAGTTTTCGTACAGGAATATCTGTTATACCAGAAAAAGTTCTGTCGGGATCATACACGTTTTTGTTCTGCGGTCTCGTCTTCACGACATCCAAAGCTTCTCACGCATTACCAGGCGCGGATCCAGGAATTGGTCAAGGAGGGGACTAAGATCAAAATTGAAATTTCCAAAAAAGAATTCAATAAAAAGTTTCTACACGTTCATCTTGAAACAATCAAGTTGATTTTTTTTGTCGTTCCAAAACATCTGAACATAAAGTTCATTAGACACACATCACAAAACAGAATGAAAATTAATATAGTCTGAGCACAGAAGAAATACAGTCTGGTGACAAATCTATATGAACTTTTTGGAAAGTTGAACATATCGACTTGTTGCATTAACAGAACAGTACAGAAGATGGAACATAGAGGGCGTTACTTTGCCCCATATCTGTTCACGCATAGGTTCTGAAAGAAAGGACAAACTCTAAGAAAATGATCAGGGGGTTTCTCTTGCTGCTCCACAATGGGGACAAAAGGGGGAAGGGGACAAGCCAATTTTAAAAACATGTGATGTTAGACGGCAATGTCCGACACGTGAGCGGGAAAGAACTCCTTGAGATTTTCTATTAAGAGAGAAGGAAGAAATTTCATTAGAGCGTGTTGCTTGTTTACGCAGAACAAAATATTCTGCATTAGACCAAGTGCTTCTCCAGGTTTTAGCAAGTTGTTTTCGGAGACAAAGATAATCAGCATCATTAGTTTTACTTTGGGGAAGGGTGGAAGCAGATTTATCAGTTGCATTTAAAATTCGAAGATTAATGAAGAAATCATCGGAAATGACTGTTCATTCGTGAATGAGAAAAGGCAAAAATTATTATGTGTTCACCTTTGGAGGATTTCAGTTCATGATAACTTTTACTGAGACCAATAAAACGATAAATCAGTAATCAGTGGTATGAAGACTTGGTTTATTTTAGTAGTTATGTTTATAATAGCAAAGTTGATGACTACAGTACGTTATGTGTGGTCACATTTTAAATCCTAGAATGCTTGAAGTCAGAAGTTAAAAATTTGCTCAGAATTTTGGCTATAAGATTCCGAATTTATATAGTCAGTTTCTTGTATTTTGTGATTAAAAGCCCCGGCTATAGAAATTTGTCTTTTATCTCTAATAGCAAGTCAGTTTTTCTATTTGAATGATTGAATACATGAGGCTAAGCTATCAGCGTTCATCTCATCATCTGTTCAGCAATTTGTTAAAGGAATCAAACCAATTTCGTATTTATAATGTATAGGAAATGACCTCATGGTTTGATAAATTTGAAGTCATTTGGTTTAAATGCATGTGTGTTTGTCAAAACCAAATGTTTCATAAGGGAAAGTGAACAGTTTAAAAGTATGAAGTCTTAATATTTCGATTTTCTTTCCTTTACCATTTAATGGAAGCAGTTACATAGTAAAATAATCTCAAAGTTCAAGTGTTGCAGATTATGAAGATATTGCTAATTTTGCTATTAATCTACTTCAACTTGAATGTATAAAGAAAATTCCAAAAAATTACAACTTTTCACCTTCAACCATACAGATTTTTTTGCATGCATTTATACAAAATAATTTCGCGTCGGTTCCTTTCCATCAAATGTAGTTCAGTTAATTGCTTTTTTGTCAGATGAACTACACGTAATTCCGTTAATAAATAGCTACGTAAAACGTAATTGCAAGTTGAAAATGAGTTTAGTCCTCGTGTGTCTAGACTGAACATAAATTGGATAATCATCTGAGAAAAAATGCGAATTATCCCATAATATAGATGTTCAGAATGCTAATTGATTGTAATAGTTGAGTGTACTTAAAAATTGAATACATTTTTTGTAGAAGTTGTGTATTATAAGGTGCTAAGTAGTTCTATAAACATAATAAATTTCAATATCAGAAACAAACAACTATGTAAGGAAAGGAGCACAGTACGTTGCGATGATCATGTGTTATACAGACAGTACAATTACATCATTGAGATGTAAATCATGTCTCCAGACTCTGACGAGAAGGGTGGGGTGAAAAGACACAGATTCCAGTTTAAGGTGGAAAATGTTGGCCGAGCGAAGTGAGGGCGAATTTTTTTTAGTCCTCTTAGCATGAAGTATGGCTGTAGTTGTTATAAAAACATTTTTCGACAATCCCAAAAGGGAGGCTAAAGTCCCCTTAGCCCCCGTAAATCCGTGTCGGTTCGCTACGTCAGGTCAGATTGGATCGGAAAGGCACGGAAACGAACAAAAAATATCGGAAGCATTCCGTTATAGACACAACAGAACGAAAAGATCGGAATTGAATATAAAATATCCCATTTAACTCCATGTCAAGGAAAATTCCGATCCGAGATAGCGTGCGACGAGCTTAAATACAGCAACTGTCATATTTGGTCTAGTGTTGCCGTCGATCGATCCGATCCGATCTGTAACCAATGATTGAGATCAGTAAGAGATCGAATGCCTTAGATAGAGATCGGATCGTGCTAAAACAATTCAGATCGAGATCGAGATCGGATTGATTTTTTGGGCGATCTGATCCGAAAGATCGAGATCGACGGCATTACATTTAGTTGCTCAATTTTTTATGGAGTTTTCCACTTCAACAGTGAAAATGTGTAGCAATGTACAAAATTAAACTGCGGAATTATTAAATTATCAATCATGATCGGCAAAATCCAGATCGAATTCTTTAGATCGAGATCGAATGCCTCAGATCGAGATCGGATCGTGTTGAGACAATCCAGATCGAGGTTGAGATCGGCAGATGGAATTTTCGAGCGATCCGATCTCGATCTTTCAGATCGGATCGACGGCATCCCTAGATGTTACACTTGCAGTAAGTTCGTTTTTCTAGAGAAGACCAAAATTTTTCATCTATATCTTTCAATCCTTTCTAATCTGTGTGTAAATCCTTTCTGATCTGTTGTTGTTCAAAATAAGTGCATTAGCACGTGAACGTGTGCTCTGTTGTTATATTTTCTGAAGAAAGGGTGAAAATGAATGGGGGGAGCAGTGACAATGAAGAAGAGGTCAAAATAGGAGGGGGAGACTTTACAGTATGACAGTTTCAAGATAGGTATTAACAAGAATTAGACGGATTAGGTGGTCTTAGAAATTCAAAGGCTGGTCTTCTCTAGAAAAACGAACTGTAGCTAGGGTATGGGTGGTAGGGTAATTACGAAATTACCCTACCTACTTTTTCCGAAAAAGACATGAAAAAACGAGAAATAGCCTTAAGGTTTCATTACTTTAATTCTACTTAAGATAATTTATTTATATTCAATTAAAAATAATCTTAAAGCAAAATGTTAGCAGCGGATTGCTCAGCATGTCGCTTCCTCCTAAATACATTGCTAAGGATGGGTCAAATATTTTTCAAACTCATAAAATATTCGCTTAGTTACAGTACGTATGTACTAAAAACGCCAAAATACTTATCTTACATGTTTTTTCATATGGAAATGGAAAATAGTGCATTTTTTAGTCAATTGAAATTTGATTACGAAATGTTATACTGATGTATATTATATGAAGAAATTCTGAAACAGATGAGTTGCTTACCATATATTTTTTTGAAAGTCGAAAAGTGCGATTTAAAGCGAAGTTTTGACTTTTTTTTAAAGAAATATATACGAAATCTTAATTTTCGTCACCTACTTTACCACGCAGTTGTGTTTTCCAACAATGTCAATGAAAAAAAAAACTCCGAAATCAAAACCTTTGACATAGAAGTACATAGGAAAAAGATGGTATTATAGAATATAATTTACTTGTTCCACTTTGGTAGTTTGGAACTAAAGTAGAATATTGATTGAGTGGGTCGAGGGAGGGGATTTTTGCATTTTAGGATTGGAATTACTAATTTCACACTATTTCCGCTGAATCTTTTTAGTGTTAGGTTTTCAATACCAGTAGAGTACGTGGAAAATTGTGCAATAATAAAAATATGAACGAAATCCAGAAAATTCATGTTCATATACATTATCTCTGAACTCCAAATAGGTATTCACAAGGCCGTAGTCAGTGGGGTTACTGGGGTTCAACCCTCCACCTCCCCCGAAATGAAAAAAAGAGAAAAAAAGGGAAATAAAAAAGGAGAAAGAATAAAAATAAAAATTAAAATAAAAAAACTTCCTAAAAATCCAGATAAAATAGCGTATTTTTGCCAAAAAACAGGAAAAAACGTAAAAAAATTTCGCCTTCGACGAATGTAGACTTCGACATCTAAAACAGCGTCCCATATTTTTTTACTGATAATAAGAAAAAATAAATTTGTTCACTCGCTCTACTGGAGCATTGATTTATTCGATATCGGAAGCCTTCTGAAACCTCCTTAATCAAAATCGGCCTTTGGATTCACGCCTGATAACTTATTATCCCTGATTCAATCCATCCCACTGACGTTTTCACCAAATAATATGCCAGTAATGAAAGTATACATAAGGCAAGTAAATCTAAATAAATTGCCTATTATATCTCACAAATTTAATTCAAATTTTTCGTCAATCTCCCGACTTTACCCTACCTAATTTTAAGGGCTAGCTACGGCCCTGTTGTTAAACCAAAATGCCCATTTTGCGTTTACTTTCACATAAACAACTCTGAGAACTCTGCACGTGATCAGGATTAATCCGAGCTATCCTCGGAGTTTGAAAGCAAACACACCCTTAAATATTAGCCGAATCGTATTAAGAAAGAAAAATATTATTCCGTAACTGTGTATATCCTCTGTACATATTCTCCTTTTGGAGAATATGTACAGAGGATATACACAGAATCTGAGTAAGTTAGAAAGTAGGATGATTGGAAATTCCTGTAGTCATTATTATGTTTAATGGGGTCCACCCAGCCTCGTGAGGACAAATGGGGAGTTATTTCATAACGAATCCGATCACGAATACCAAGGTTAACGG
>JAQFYR010001071.1:0-10812 GCA_034694985.1 Campodea silvestrii
CTATCATCCTCTAATATTCACTACAATATTAGTATACAATTCAAATACCTACTGTATTTCATCAAGAATGTGCCACTAACTCTCCGAAAACAAACGGGGACTGGCTGTTATTATTGTTATTTCACCATTTGCAAAATATTTATTTTCATTTTATTTTCCAGTTCGTAGACCTTCTGGTGGTAATATGGAACTTCGAACTACGCATACAATCAGTGACTGCTACATGGATGATGAAGGCGAATTAGATAAAGACGGAGTTGAGTTTCCAATATTTTATTCCAGTAAAGCTCCTCGGCGATATCGAAGTGGTTCACTTTGTTTGAGATTAAGAAGATGTAATGAAATGGGAAGAATTGTTGTTACTGGTGCTGATAATGGAGATATTGCCTTTTGGTTTCAAGTAGAGAGAGCTTCTTGTTCTTTGTGGTGTAATAAGGTGAGAGACTATAGGGTGGCTAGAAAAATCTTGGAATTACAAAAACCTTTCGAGACACCAGAAAATTACAGAGGTATATTATGGAAATACTGCTCGAGGTATCCTCCCTTCAGTACCCAAAGTTCATGCTGCAGTTTTTAAACCACTGAAGGAGAACTAAAGTTTGCAAAGTTTGAATAGATGCCTGACAAAAAAAGTTTGAATAGATGCCTTAAAGTTTGAATAGATGCCTGACAAAAAAACTTCAATTAAATCTCTTTGCAGTGTTTCACTGCATGTTTCAGTATTTTAAATAGAAGGCACTAAGATATTATTTTGTTGTCAGAGACGCCATCGGAAGAAGTGGAACTATTGTTACGGACTAAACGATCAGTAGCGAAATGGACACGTTCTAAATTCTCGTTTTCGATCAGAATTATTTCCGTTTGTGTTATTGTTCGAATCCCATTGTCACGAACCGTTTCATCATGCTACTGTTGGCAAGCTGTCTCTTAAAGAAGTTAGAGAAATTTCTCCCACCACATGGATCCCGCAACAAGGGGCACTGTTTCGTATCTCTTAAGTTAAATATTAAAATTGTCTAAATAAGTAGAAAAAGGACAGATATATATTTAATTTAAATTCTTTAGGTGTGAATCTACTGTACTAAGACTATGATATTTGGAAACATTCGTTTCCCTTTAATACTGGCTATTTATTTGTTCTCAATAACAGTCGTCGGCATAATAATTATATTAAATATTGTTTTTTACCTATTCAGGTCACTGAAAGGGGAAGTGGCAAAAAAGTGTGGAAATAATATTAAAGATACTAAACATGCCAAAAACGTGACTCATTTTTAGCTCTAACATATTTAATATTTAATTTAAGGCAGTTGCTTATGGAGAATGTGTTTATCTTTACTATTATTCTTTATTTAATTTCTATCACATTTTCTTCCTGTTTTTTAAATTAATACTTTATAGCAAGGGAGGTAAAGGTTGGAGTTTAGTAAATGAGACAACATGAATTTCTAAAAAGAAACGTTTTCCCACTCTATAACCCCTTACGTATCCATATTCTTATAACCAATGATATACTGTATTGATGTTCGAAAAATAATGTTATATTTAATTACAATATTCATCAAAACCATCTGTTTTGAAATCTCTACTGTACCTCGCCAAGTCAGCATTAAAAAAAACGAGTGAACGGCGGAGAACAATCACCAATGCATGTTTCGCACATTGTGCATCACCAGATGTACAGTATATGTCATTATACATGTTTAATGTGGGGGCTCGGAAAAGGCCCTACGCGGAATAATTCCTAAAAATAGTAATTTCCTGTTTTGAACAAGCCCTACGCTGAATAATCCCTTCCACAATTTAGGGGTAATTCAGTGAACGCTATATGCAATACGCCTACATGTAATTACACCTACTTCCCGCCGGTGGAATAATCCCTATATAATGTTTTAAAAATAATCCTTCTATATGCATCAGTTGCCGGATATTCAGCACAGTGTGTTAACCCTTTAATATATACAGTAGTAGATCAGGTTAAGGTAGATTTGGTCAGATTAGGTCAAGTTTTGCTAGGTTAGGTTAGGTCAATTCAAGTTAGATAAGGTATATTAGGTATTGCCAGGTTATGTCTTCTCAGGTCAGGTGAGACTATGATAGGTCAGGACAGGTTACGATGGCTAGATCAGGTTAGGTTTTCTTAGGTCAGGTTTTGATAGGTTAGGTCACTTTAGGTCAGATTAGGTTAGGAAAGGTGAGGTGAGGTTAGATTAGGTCACCTAGGTTAGCTAGACCAGGAGAAGCTCGGTTAATGGGGTTTTGCATTCAGTTTGGCGCTCAAATAGTAGTTTAACATGCTGGATCGCGAAATATTTTGTAGGAGTTCTTCATTTGATGAGCAAAATAGGAATAAATCAAAGTAGGGACATTTCAGAACCTGTCTCTAGAATTACTCCTACAAGAAAATGAGCAATTTAGGGGCTATTCAGGGTAGGGGTTATTCAGTGTAGGGCTATTTTCAATAACGGAAAAATCTCGTATAGGATTTATTCCACGTAGTACCTTTTTCATCACCCCTTAATGCCATACATCTGATGATGCACAATGTGCGAAACATGTCATTGTGATCAAATTAACAATATTACAGAGAATGCATTTACCCGTGTACCAAATTATTCAAATGTTTAGAGTGACTCTGTAAATTCTCATAGTAAGTTTAATGTAATTCAGTGATCCCCAGTCTGTTGCATATTAATTTAAAGTTTATGTAATATACGGGATTATCTTAAATATATATTTATGTAAAACCATGTCAGTCTCTTGGTGAAATTAATTTTAAGAGTTCTTTCCAATATTCGTTTTCCTTTTTCAGATTATTGAAGTATATGATCTGAAACATCGCTTTATTGGAGTTCTTCAGGGTTATGGTAGTAATTTATTATGGAATGCAACAATTAAAGTAGTTGATTCTAATGATAAACATGTCTTTGATATTAAAAGATGTGAAGATGAAACAGACAGAACAAAGAAGAAGTATGTTGTAAGTATACGGTATCCTTAAGAGTCTTCCGGAGTGGTCCCCCTTAATCGACACTAAAAACGAGGTTTTCGTACTATAAAAAGACTAAAAGGATGTTTATCAAAATACTGAAAGGTAGGGGAAATTTTAAATTGTATATACTGTAAGTACGTTCTTTCGAAATTTCGATTTCTTGCTTACAGTCAGAGCTATGTGGATAATAAAAACCGTATTTTATTATACTAATGGCGACGGCTATATACCAAAATATTGAAATTTTAATGAACGTATTTACAGTATATACAATTTAAAATTTCCCCTACTAAGGGGGACCACTCCGGAAGACTCTTAATTATTATATAGGGAGTAAAGCATAATTTAGTATTCACAAATTAAACAAATGTTTTGCCAACTCGGTAATATAATTTATTTTAAAACAACACAAGCAATTTCGCTAATTCAGCAAGATCAGGTGTCTTTCAAAATTACTGATAACAATTTCATATGCATGTTTCAGGCGGTTAAAACAGTAATGTTTACACATGCATGTTTACGGCAGTTAAAACTACGTTAAAACAGGCAGTTAAAACAGTATTACTGTTTTAACTGCCGTAAACATGCATGTGAAATTATTATCAGTAATTTTGAAAGACATCTGATGCTGCTGAATTAGCGAAACCATTTGTGCGGTTTTAAAATAAATTGTATTACAGAGTTGGCAAACAATTTCTTTACTTTATGAATACGGTATTCTTATTGTACAGTAACGTATACATGTAAATCAAAATGGACCAGAACAGTGGCGTGTTTATCTGAACACATATTTTACTCATCTTCATATTTTCATAGGGTGATATTGCATATGGAATTATCATTAAAGTGTGTTCCTAATCCCCACTAAAGCTTGTTTCATGTAAAATGAACTTGCAGAGTACTGAAAAATTAGGTAACTGATCAGTTTCATCAATCTAACTTCCACTTTTTGGTCTATTTTTCTCAAATTTTAAACTTCTACTTTTTTGATAAGTATATTTCAATAGCAGCGGAAAGTTTTGACTATATTGTAGGGCAGCAAGAATTTTGCATGTGGTACTGATAGGTTTGTAGTCGTCATTCTCGTAAGAGTTTCCGAAATAATGCGATAACTCCTATTACATATACATCGATTTCGAAAAATTTTCACATCACATTGCATACGGAAAGTTCGTCTCAAGTCTCTTCTTGTAATTCTTTATGTTATAGTTAATAATTACACTATTTCGACATGCAGTAGTATAATTATAATACACCGTAAAGAAAGACTGTAAATTTACAGGAAACGGAACTTTTTGCTGCCAGATATTTTTCCGTTAATTAAATAAAACCCAGTTCTTTTACGAAAAATATCCGTAAAATAATAAGGACCCCGTTTTCCACCGTAGCCGTTAAAATGGGTATTGAAGATATTGAAGATATATATATAAAATAGTGTATGTATATGTATTTTTGCCTATAACTATTTTGAGTACTACTGTATTATTATTGAATTGCCTTGTAGTCAAATATCTTTATCTACCAGTTCTAATCTACAATTCTTGATAACAACCTCTTCTCATTGCAATATGATCACCATATTGAGTCATTGTTAGTCATATCGAACTCTGACCATGTAATCACTTATCTTATCTTGTTGTACTGATACCATTCTGTATATAAGAGCCCTATATGCTGATAATAAAGACATTCACATTGTTACTCTCATTTGGAACACAACTTCTTGTAGTTTGACTGGTGGGGTAACAGTTCTCTTTGGATATTAGTTTGGAACCGTCTTTCTTAAGACCAACTGGCTAATGATCCAACGTCCAAGTACTATCGACTCTGTTTGGTATAGTCTTTCTTAAGACTCATCTGGCAGAACTTCATCGAAGAACAGAAGGACAGGAGAAGAATAAATCTCTGCTAAGTAGACCACACTTAGAGGAACGGAGATTTCAATATAAAGTAATTAATAATTGCGTCAAGACAAGTTCAAGTGGTAAAACAGAATTATACTATGAGCAATACAGCTTTTTATGTAGGGCTGCATTAGTGGCAAAATATTTAACAAATATATTTATGAAGTTGGAGGATGCATTCTAAGCAGCATCAATGCAATATGTATCAATCCTAAAATAGGGACGAGTTCGGCTTGAGTAATATTCATTTCTACACATCTGAACAATATTTTCTAATACTTTTCATCCATCATGGTTTTAAATTTAGCGCCATTAATAATCAGCAGAATAAATATAATTGTTTTAATTTTTAAAACATTTGAAATTGTTAGAAATATTATTTCTACTGTTTATTTTTAGTTAGAGAATTTTCCGAGGAAATGGTTTGTGGTTATAAGTAAAATGATGTAACTTTCAATTGGTAAGTCACCGTGACAATGTTTAATATTCTCTTGTGAATTTATGAAACCGAATGACTGAGGAATCTAGCGATCTATTTAATTGCCTCTGAGCATTGGCTTTGTTCAGAATCCACACTACGGTTGTTACTGAGCTGTTGCATTTCACCTCAGAATACAATATTTTCCATGACTAGTCTGTAAAATCAGAGTAAATATGATGATGATGCGCCTAAATATCTCTGAGATTATTATTATTAACTTAGATAAGCAAATAAATTAAACAGATTATTGTAGATGAAACGTAAGTAATATATGATGAAACTAACATAACTATTATTGTTTTCATAGAGGATACCTTTCTAATATGTTTAATCATTTTATGTTTGTTCGATTAAATCGCATATTTTATCTATTCCATTTTTAATTGCCAATTTTTACCTCGAAGGTTGTTTTTATTTAAATCCACAGATCCACTACTCTGTTTCTATAGTTTTATTACCATTCAACTAGTTTTGGGTGGCATGCACCCATTATCAAGAATCACATACTGTAAAAAAAAATTCAATCAGTATAAAATAAGAAATAAATAACAAATAAATTAAATACTTACAAAATTTGACACTAGCATCGAACGTAAATCAGAATTAAAATAATACAAACAGAAAGAAACATAAAAACCAAACAGAGTATTGTATCAAAGTCAAATAAGCGCATTTAACGTGTTAGAGGCATTGAAGGAACCATTAACCCGATTACATTTTTCTAGATTTTTCATATTTTTCTAAAGTCTCAATAATGTCAAGTTTTTTTAAAATCATGTACATAATGTAAAGTTCAATAGAATCATTTTCAAAGTTACTCTGATGGACCTGTTGAGACTTGTACTATAATCAAACAAATTCTTCTTCTCAACGTTTAATAAATCTGCAATGCATACACAAACATGTTTCAGAGTAAAGACTCCATCATCAGTGCGTATAAAAAACAGCAAGAAAATTTCTTAATACAGTGTTATGTTAAATTTCAAAATGATCATAGTCATACTTGATCAGACTATGATCATTTTGAAATTTAACACAACACTGTATTAAGAAATTTTCCTACTTTTTTTATACGCACTGATGATGGAGTCTTTACTCTGAAACATGTTTGTGTATGTATTACAGATTTATTAAACGTTGAGAAGAAGAATTTGTTTGATTATGGAATCATTTTCACACATCCCACTTTCGTTTATCATCATGTGTAATTCTACCAGATTACTCGTATTCTTGTTTCTAATAGCATCAAAAGCTAGCCACACACCACGTCGGATCGGAAGAGAATGGAATTTTCACCAACATGGAGTTAAATGGAAAAATTCCGTTTCGATCCGATCCGACGTGATGTGCGGTATTTCATCTATATAAATGCACACAATATTATTTTGTTCATTTCCGTTCCATCCGTTCCGAACTGACCTAGTGGGTGAGAATCTTAAATGTTATTCTTTTAAGCTAGCCGCACACCACGTCGGATCGGATTAGAACGAAATTCTCTTTAACATGGGGTTGAATGAAAAAATTCCGTTATGTACCGATCCGATTCGACGTGATGTGCGGTATTTTACCTCAATGTTTTGTTCGTTTCGATTCCGTTCCGATCTGACACATACACGCAGTTGCTGAGAAGCTTTAGAGAGTTCTTAGCGTTCTAGCTGTCTGACGTATGTAATATTTACCGCATTTCCAACACAACTAGTACACTTCAGACTTATCTAATACATTAACTTTACCTTTTGTTTTAGATAACGTAAGGAATTAATTTGATTCCTCAATCATAAATAACACTACGTTTTTATTTATAATTTCATAACCAATTTTCTTCCTTAAGTTCAGTTTATTTTTAAATATATTTTGTTAACATGCCAATATGCATTAAACTTATAAAACGCGAGACAAACTGATCTCAGCTGATCGCCGCTTCTCTCTCCCTTCTCCCTCTTTTCAAGATCAAGTTCAAGGCTATAACGACTACGTCACAGCATTAAAAAAAAAAGAATAAATTGATAAAATGGATAACAGAATCATTCAAAACGTTAACTAATCAATCGGGATTTTTAATAGATTAAATCAGTTGATCTATTATCTTAATATACACGCATTATTTTCACCGTCGACGTTTCTAGAACGTACGAGAGAAGGTCTTGGGAGCAACCCTGTCGTTAGTTCCGTATATGGTCGTGAGTTTCTTTATTTCCATATATGGTCACAGCATAAAGACGATCCCCAAGATCACGCGAAAATGATTCATCGCTAGCAGAGACAAAGAAAAATAGAATTTTAATGAAACGTAATATTTTCCAAATTGGAATTCTTTTATTAATTAGTGTATCATCTCCCACTTTGTAGATTACTTTATTTTAACAATTGATAGTTCGAGGTGAATTTTCATAAAGATAGCTACGAATTTTTGTAACTTTTTATTAATTATTGTTAATTATTGGAAATAGCCAATTCTTTATTATAGCACTTTTGAAATTCTTTTTATCGCTATCTTATGTAGTTATATGTAACTTAAACAGTACCGAAACTCAAATTCAATTTCTGAGTTTGTAAATGACCTTTCCGGCACTTTTTGTTGAATAATTAATTATTAATTATAATTAATAAACTAAACTGCGTACTACGTCCGTACAGGTGACTTTACCTCGACGGGAATTTTTATTTTACTTACGACGTTAGTTATGTATTTATTAACACTTTGAACACGAAATTCGATCTTTTCGAGATGAAAGAAAATCTTATCTTTTCTTAAATTTTAATACAATTTAATTCAGAGAAATTCATCTTTTTTTCTTTGTTTGAGTTAGTTCCAAAACGCATCGACGTTGTCGCGACAGTAGCAATCGACAGCTAGGCGCAACATTTTCGATCATGACCAAATTTGGGCATAAAATTTTACATTACATCATTTTAAACCTATCAGATTAATTGAGAATCGTTCGATGTTCCGATCACGAGTTTGGACTCGAATTGCTAACAAGGAAAATTGCATCCCGGTTTCTTTTTCACTTCTTGGACAGCGTTACCGGGGATAACAGCTCTTAGTTAAAGACGGCTATTTATTTATTTAGTTTTTGGTGCTCCTAATGAGGACACCTTGACGTTCGTTTGTAGTTTGAATTTGATTAGAATCGCCATTTAGAAAGTACAGAATTTTGTGAAAAACTTTGTGATTATTTCGGCAGAACGTTATTTTGAAGATAGATTTTTGATTCTCACTCTTTCGACAGCGGTACCGGCGATAACAGCTCTTAATTTGTGGTGCTCCTGATGACACCTTGACTACGCCATTCGTAGTTTGATTCGGTCTCCATTTTGAAGAAGTACAGACTTTTGTGAAAGACTTTGTGATTTCCGAAAGAAACATTTATTTTGAAGATAGAATTTGAATCCGCATTTCGATATTATTTCGAAGTTCAGCACAACGATAATACAGTTATTACGACGATAGATATTCGATTACAGCAATAGACATTTTGATTTTTTGAAGAATTTTGATATCCGCCATTTTGAAGTACCGATTTGGTCAGCGAAGTTTGCCGTAGTTCTTTGTTCGAAGATCCGCCATTTTGGTGATGCAGCTTCCCTTGAGATTGTGAACCTGAGCAGATGAATGGAACAAACAATAATTTAAATAACGTATGGAATTTCAGTGTCAATGATATTTTGTTGTTTGTGATTTATTTTATGGAGAACTGATTATGGAAAAATAGATTTTGATAAAATGGATTTTTACAATTTAGGATTTGATAACTTCTGATAAGGCTTTGACAATTTTTGGAATTTTGAGTGCATTTCTATGCTTGAATTTTGTGAATAAATATTAGTTCTTTAATTATAATTTTGTGTGTACGACTTCTCATTTGAACCAGTTATTATAAATAATCCAGGAAGGATTACAGGAAAAAGAAACGAAAGAAAATATATATAGAACTCCATGGAGAAATATACAGCTGAAATAAAATAGAAAGTCTGAAGTGCCTATTGATTACTTTTATTGAATAAAATATGACATTCTTGATAATTATATTTGAAACGTATTGAAAATTATTATAATAAAATATAGCTAAAGAGATATAAAATAGAAAAATTAAATTTCTATTTTAAAGTTAAACTACAACTTAATTTTGATTTGTGTTTTGAACTGCATACAGTACGGGAAGACATTCGGTCTCGTCTCGTTTTTCGTTTCACTTTCTGAAAACTTACATGTTTTTGGATTTCTTGTTCATTTTTGGCAGTATTTAAATTTCGTGCATTGTATATTAGCAAGCTTTTTAATTTCCTGAATACGGTTCACTGTACCATGCCGTAGGTCATGCGAGTTTTGGTCTTCATGCCAATGATAAGCTTCTACCATCGAATTTAATTGACTTTCATCGGTTAATTAAATTCTTGAGTTCGCTACTACCCAAAGTTTGATAAATAAATAATAAACAATCCAGTGCAAGTTTGCTACCGCCCACTTTAGCCATAACTGCACTAGAAACACGGTTTCTCGCGTTGTTTCTCTTTAATTCATTGTTGCTACACCCCAAAATAGCAATCAACTTCTTTAAAATACTTGCTTTGTTCATCAATAGAATAAATCTACACCCCCTTTGCTTAATTCGTTCGTCAATCAGAAAATCAATACTGTTACATACTGCAGTTCAGAGCAGGAATCTTGTTCTGTGCTTTTATCATCGTGGTAGCACTTTCAGTGTAAGCAGGTTCTTATTATTTTTAATAAATTTCTTTAATACGATTTACATTTCCGTAAATTACTTTGCACATTCTTTCTGCAGTAGTTTCACTTTAATTATTATTACAGAATTATTACATAACTTTTAGTACACTTTAATTTTAATAATATTATTTAATTACGAACCTGACGGATAAGAAAGACATAATTGAGAAACTTGACTTTATTCAGTTTATTGAGACTTTAGAAATTATGAAAAATCCTAAAATATTTACTCGAGGTAATGGTCCCTTATACGCCACTAACGCATTAAATGCGCTTATTTGACTGTGATACAACACTCTGTTTGGTTTTTATGTTTCTATCTGTTTGTATTATTTTAGTTGTGACTTACGTTCGATGCAGTGTCAGAATTTTGTAAGTATTTAATTTATTTGTTATTTGTTTCGTGTTTTATACTCATTGAATTTTAATTTATAGTATATGAATCCCGATGATGGGTTCATGTCACCCGAAACTAGTTGAATGGTAATAAAAACCATAGAAACAGAGAAGTGGATTTAAATAAAATAATAATAATAAAATAAAAAAACCTTCGATGCAAACGCCTCTGTTAATTCCAAACAAAAACATTAGTAGCAATATTTACCTGATATCCACATGTGAAAACAATGGCTGCCAATAACCAAAACACAGCAAATACTCTTAACGCATCTCCTTTTGGGAATTCATTTCCATTGTTGACTTG
>JAQFYR010001072.1:0-10811 GCA_034694985.1 Campodea silvestrii
ACACAACTTCGCCCCTTCACTGCTGGCATTGTATCGGCCATCTAAAGGTATGTGAACCTGATGAGTGTGTAGATAACGAGAAATATTATTATAAGCTGTAATCACTACTGTAAAATGAATAATAAGTGGTTACTGTGGCATTGCAGTTTTTCCGGATATAGGAAATAAGGAAAATAAACTATATTATTATTTCTGAAATCGTGTTCAATTCAGTGATGGAACGGGTCACCGGGTCCTTGAGTCACCGGGTCAAATTTACCTCCGGATCTCCGGGTCAGTCCGTGTTAATCGGTTTTGACCTCCCAACTTTCTTTTCATTTTATGTACGGTTTCTCCATTGCTTACTTTTTTTCCCAGTTCGGCAAGTGGGGAGTGACCAACCATAAGTGCTGTTTCACACTATTGCTTTTCTCATGCAACTGGTCGCATACGTATGCTTTCAATTTGAACTTCACAACCCTGCAACGGCTGTTAAGAAACCAGCAACGGCGGCCTCCTTGACGCCGGCCTATGTGCGACTTCAATTTGGATGAGAACTGGACTGCTGAATCGGCGCATAAGTTTGGTCGTATACGTCAGTCGCAATAGTGTGAATAAGCACTAAGGGAGTGCTTGACAAATCAATTCCCTGATAATTTGGGGTGTGATTATCATTACAGAAATTCAACCATCATCTATAGCTGGTGAAACTGTTATTTTTGGTCAAAAGAACAAACCGGCTCAGTTCGGGTCACCGGGTTAAATGGGTTCTGGGTCATCGGGTCAAAATTCGTGACCCGTTCCATCACTGGTGTTCGTGTGAAATTTGAAATCAATGACGCAGGAATGTGCAATAAGAAATGGTTTGGAAGGTAGAAATTTCCATAACCTTTTCTTATTTTCAAAGTGTGTTAGTTAAAAGCACCAGTCATTTCGTATCTATCTCCCTACCTCTGCATCATTTCAGGACTCACTTCAGACATACCGATAATACCATATAAACAATGTAAATGTTAGCTGTGTATAAGGAATTATTTATAAAATTATTTTCAAAGCGTTAGAGAGTTTGAAATAATATATTAATACACTTTAGTAACACAAATTTATAACGATGAAAATAATATCAAAACTACACAGGAAATATCCATAATAAACCACGTTTTCAGGAGCATCTACTTCAGAAACCAATAATGTAACACCACAACACGTGCTTGGTCCGCAAATTCAAGAAGCTTCAGTTTCCAAAATGGGTAAGAGAAAAAAATGTTTGTCTTATTTACAAATATTGACATTTCAAATTAACTTCCTACCGTGGGTTGTGTTTATCCATTAAATACCTTTTTTTAATTAAAGTTCCTCAGCTTTACTACGCATCATTAGCTGGCTAATTTGGTATTTCAATAATTGCACAGTTGCAGTAGATTTATCAATAATTTACATTCCTTTTAGATATAATATCTAAGCCTAAACCAACTTTACTGTATAAGTTGGAAACGTAGTTTTTTAAATTTTTTTTTATTTCTCACGATAGTTTAAAATTTATTTAGGATGTTTTTAAAGCTACTGTATTTGAAAATGTAGAATGTGTGATGCATTTACAATACGTTAAACTCAAGAAGCTATTTCAGCGTATATTTTTTTCTTCGAATCTGTTACTACATCGTATATGAATATTTCTTTCCTTTTCATTACCAGCAATTCCAAATGGAGAAGAAGATGTTCCAAAACTGCCACAGCCCTCACTTTCTCAACCAGGTAAAATTAAGTAGCAGCGTGACCATAGATGTAGAATAGTATAACTAGATAGACGACTCACCTTCATGGCCGTCGGAACAAACTAAGCAAATTAGAACCCAGAACTACTCACTCGTGATTGGTCAATTCACGTGAGAAAATTTCGTCACCAAGACGGTCAGTTACTGATTGGTGAAAACAGGTTTTGGGGTAGATCATAAAATGGGGTTCACGGCTAGAATAACACGGTATGTTTAGGAGTCGCGTGACCTTGCGACGTAGATTTCTCTGTTATGGCCGCCTTTCAATCTGCCTCATTATTTTTAGTAAGTTGGCGCCTGTAGTGGTAATATTTAAACTCTCTGAGCGTGACTCATTCTTAATACTCCCAAAATATATGATTTGATTGTCAAAATGCATATTTGAGGGAAATTGATAATTTAGTCGCACTGTGTAGTTGCTGTTGTTTTAACCAGTGCTGATTAACAACGTAAAATTTATGGATTGAGCGTTTAGGTGCTTGCTTTGTTTTAAGAGAGCACAAGGTACGGTATCACTTTTGTATAAAAGAAAAACTACCCGGCGGTGGTTGAACAGTGTACTTTTTTATTTGTTTATTTATTTTTCAGAAAACAAAGATTATCAAACAATTATCCTGAGTGTCGGATTATCTGTTGGTGTGACTCTAATTTCAATTATATTTATTGGATTGGGAGTCCTGATTATTTATAAATGTGTTGTTGGGAAAAATAAAGACACTGTTGCAGTAAGTTTAAGTTAATAGTGATTAAGGATTGCAGAATATTAGTGTTCTTTACTTCTTCTTTCATTTGCCATTGTATTTCAGCCTGAAGAAGACGCGAATCTTCTTGAAAGAAGTCGTGGATCATTTTCTCAGTGTAGGAGCCAATCAAGCTCGAGTTTTTCACTGGTGGAACGAATAGAAGTGCTTCCATATAACAGAAAATGGGAAATTCGGCGAGAAAGGATCGAAATAGGTAAAGTTGATGAGTTTGAAAGATAACGTATGTTTAAATCATGATTTGAATTCCTGATTTGACTCATTTCTCAATAGCAGTACCACAAGATTAAATTAATATTCAAAGTAGTAACAGCACCGTGGCTTAATATAGCTGTACAACAAAATTAAAAACATTGCGTTGTCAAGTACAGTAGCTGAGTTAGTACACCAACAGTTGTGTACCGGAATCCGAAGGCCATGGATACCGGGTCCGGGGTCCTACTTCGGTCAAAACATTTTATTTGTAATATATAAATAAGGGGAGAAGGAAATAAGAATAGTTATTAGATATTGTCCACATTATTTTGTCCAGCAAGAAAAATCCATTGCCGAAATTTGATCGAAATATTTACAAAGCATATTATCAGAGGAATAACGAATACATTATAAAACAATTTCTTCATAATCGATGTCCTCAGAGGTCTTTCTCACACAATGAAACGATTAGATGTCGCGAATTGCGTTGCATTCATTCACGGTACTTTTCTAGTAATCATGAAACGTATTGCAAAATGCTGTAGTTATCAAATAATTCTACTGTAACTGAATGTATAAAGCACCCGACGCGTTGTCAGGAGTTGGATGATTTTACTTTGTCTTACATGTAAATCTACTTGTATTTGGCGATGCCTGTATTGTACGAGTATATGTATTTGTTGTTTAATAGCTTTGTACCTTTCAGACTTCATTATTTAAAAATGAAATTTAATTTCTTCCGAAATCACGTTTATTAACTTTATTTAAAACCTTATTTTCTTTTGGATACAGGTGCTCTTTTGGGATCAGGCTGTTTTGGAGAAGTTAAAAAAGGTTTACTTTCATTTCCAAATAATTATAATTCATCAATGGTCGTGGCTGTAAAAATTGCTAATCGAAATGAAGAACAAAACAGGAATGCTTTAATTACAGAAATAAAAGTTTTGTCGAATATTGGAAAACATTTAAATATATTGAATATTATTGGAGCATGCACAGAAAACCAAGGTACGTAAAGTGAAAAGGATCGATCATTAATAACGTCATCAATAATTCCCTTATTTGGGAAAGGAACCAAAACAGAAACACGACAGGGTTGGTGTGATAGGGCATTTTAGGAGACTTGTTTTTATTAACATTATGTATTTACAAAAAAAATCTTGAAAGGAGTCCAAATTCGGAATTTCACAATTACGGAGCCTATTATCGAATTTGTGCAAACATCATGGGGAAAAATTATTACTTTAGTATCACAATCAAATATGGACATGGTAAATAATATCGCTGTTGATTTTTAAATATGGAAGATAACCTGTTCGAAGGTGTGATTCAGGGTGACGATGTCCAAATTATTTACAACATATGAAAGCAGTGAAAACGGAGATTGAAAATACGATAACGTCATTTATAATGTGCATCAGTTTTCAAATATGAATGCAGGGGGAGAACTTCGATTACTAACATTCTTCTTATTTTTTATTTTCAGATCCATGCATTTATTTACTAACTGAATACTGTAAATATGGAAATCTACATAATTATATCTTCACACATCGAGAGCTCTTCCAAAGTTTCTTGAACCCTTCGTCGAAAGAAATTGATCCTTCAAAATGCTCTGGAAAGTTAACTTCTTATAAACTGCTACAAAAACTATTATTATACAGCAATACAGATATGAATGAGTATTTTGATATAGTATCATTGGAAGAAGGTACGAAAGCCGAATAGTTCCGAAACATTCATTATTATATTTAGGCAGGTGTAGACGATATCACTATAATCATATTTGTTTCTTTAGTTGTTGTTGTTGTGTCTTGCGTGTAATTTGAGATAAAGTATTTGATACCTGTTGCTACTTCTTTAAGAGCAACACTGGTATCAATAAAAATATAATTATTACAGATTTGGCAAGAATTTGTTCTATATTATTAATATAAATATATATATATATATATGTATCGGTATTACACAAACAGTCAAGTACTGTAAACACTTTTTCTTATCTCCTGGAAAATACATTTTTTTTATTTAATCGCAGAATAATGAATTACTCGATTCTCTATTCTATGATGCATCATTGATATTTTGTGTAGAGTTGCAAAATTCCACGCAGGGTTCACCCTTGATGTAAATGTATTTTCAGACGAACAGCTTGTGTCTTCCTTGGATCTCTTATGTTGGACATTTCAAATTTGTTCAGGAATGGATTTCTTGTTCATGAAAAAGGTTAGAATTTCATTTTGATTTTAGAGAATTCTTACATAAAGTAGTTTATAAATTCAGGTGATACATCGTGATCTTGCATGCAGAAATATTTTACTCTGTGAAGGAAAGTTGATTAAAATTTGTGATTTTGGATTGGCAAAAGACATGTACGACATGAAAAAAGAATACTACAGAAGTAAAAGTCAGGTAAAAAGATCTACAGATGCCATTCATTAAGATATATTGTAGCTGTAATTGTGTTCTATTTTTCTCTGTGTGAATTAAAACGTAAGATATGAAAATAATTGGTTTAATAATTATTGTACTTTATATAGGCAGTTTCTTCCAGAGCAACTATTATTCATGAAATTCTAGACGGAGATATGTATTAATCAGTGACTGGTCCTGGGAAAAGGTACCCAAACGATGAGACCTTCGATTTGGAGTTAGCATCATTTTCGTATTCAGCATGAAAAGACCTTTCATTTGCAGTTTGAATCACACTTCTAGCTATCTCCAAAGCTGAGATATGAAATATTTTGTATCACGGAACAAAAAATGTTTATTTCGAGTAAAACAGCTTTGAAGTTTTAATAATGATAGAGATTGCAATTATTGTTTATTATTATAAGGCACATAGGCTGTAGGTATAACGATCAACAAAAAGGGACCCAAACGATACCCACAGGACAACAAAAATTCAAATGTTTATCATTTGGGTCCCTTTTCCTTCAAATGCCATTTACTCCAAAACAACTTTTTATCGTTTGGGTACCTTTTCCCAGGACCAGTCACAAATAATTCATGACAAATGAAACCATAGAAATGATAGAATTTGGAAATTGAGTGTGTCAAGATTTTTTTTCTTCGGCGTCCTTGGGCAGTCATATATTTATCGACAATGAAATTATAGTTTTTTTTTTACATTTTTTCTCCGAAATCGGTAATATTATAAATAGTTTAGAGGTATTTTTTTTTACTTTAAACTGCAATATATAAATTGAAGTGTAATGAGGCAGAGAGAAGCTAGGGGAAATTTTCACGTTTTCACTCACAGGAATGCTATTTGTATGCAACTTCAAGGGAAATTTTAAAGGTTTTTCAAAATTCTACAATTCATTCTCCTGTTTGGGGTACCCCTAAATTTCGAGAACTGGGCGGGCTACATCCTCTCTTAAAACCGGCCTGGCAAAATGAATGTGGTGAATAGGCTGCAAGATGTACTTTTAGCTACATTTCCAACAACTTGGCTGGTGTTATTGCTAACGCTCCACTCTAAACGAATTTCATTTTCAAACTCCAAAATGTTTCGCTGTGATAACTGATATTACTCAAAGGTTCCAACTTCAATTCGCCCAAGTATCTTACTACATTTCAAATTGCATGCTCCATGTCACAAATATGATGCAAAGATGTGATATCTTACCTCTAATAATAGGCACATCAAAATCCAACGTAGGTGGTGCAGAGGTCGACTTGGTCCCGTCTGGATTAACATTGGTGTCCAACATTTGCCTCGTCTTCCTCAATGGCGGGTTCCTCGAAGGTGGTGGGGTCAGGGTACAACTTCTCCTTAACGCCCTTGGTGACGGGGGCGGGTAGGATACACCCCGATGCGTCGGACCCAACAACCGATTCGAAGGTACCGTCAGCGAAGAAAGATTCGGCATGGATTGACCGCCACCTTGCGGGAGTTGTACTGCTAATGTATTTGGGGAGGTACTTTTACTAAGGAAGGGTCGGCGTTCGGCTCTCGGGGATGTAGGTCGGAGGTCAAGGGAGGTCGAGCCTTCATCTGAGGAAAGGGAGGAAACCCGACAGTCACCTTCGAGGCTCAGACCACGACCACCGTGGGAGACGCTACCTGATGAGGCCTCAGTCAATTCTAGTGAGCCACTGAAAAATAATGGAAAGTAGATTGTACAAAGCTGTGATAATAGAAAATTGATCATCTGAATCATAGTCAAAGTTTTTTTTTGTATTTTTTTTTTCATTTGTGTAGTCGCTACTTGCATGCAACTGTATCATATCTGTGATGTTGTTCCTGAGGAATGAACCTTGTACATTTTAAAACAAAGCGTTGCAGCGAAGGCTTTAATTTCATTTTAATATGAATAATAGAATACGATTAGAATCTGCATTATTTGAATTAACTGTGAACCTGCACTCCAGTTTTGTCTTATTCTGCATGAAGAACTGATTCACTGGACCCTTATATAATTATGACCAACCTATTGAGATCAATTTTGAGTTGTTAAGCTGCTCAATCCTAATCATCACTGGGAAGTACAATTTGTGACTGGTCCTCGGAAAAGTTACCCAAACGATGCGACCCTCGATTTGGAGTTAGCATCATTTTCGTATTCAGCATGAAAATATATTTCACTTGCAGTTTGAATCACACTTCTAGCTATCTCCAATGCAGATATATTAAATATTTGCAGTATGGGGCAGAAAATGTTTATTTCGATTAAAGCAGCTTTAAAGTTTTAATTATGATAGAAATTGCAACATATTATTTGTTGTTATAGTTCACATAGGCTGCAGGTATAACGACTAACAAAAAGGGACCCAAACGATTCCCATACGACAACAACAATTCAAATGCTTATCGTTTGGTTACCTTTTCCTTCAAATGCCATTTACTCAAAAACAACCTTTTATTGTTTGGGTACCTTTTCCCAACTTCTTAATAACAAATAACCATAACCTTATTTCGTTTCTAAAGTAATTTCGCGATGAGGAAAGCTCCGCTGAAGGTGTATAAGATGGTTATTAACCATTTCATTAGCATAATCACATATATCTTCTACATTGATTAATATATTCCACTATCACGAAAACCTAACTTATTAAGGAAAACACTAACAACCTGCATGAATTTAAATTTTTACCTTAATGATGGAGCGAGTGATGAAGCTCTGGAAGATCCTCTTGGACTTCTTGCAGAAAGATACATTCTATTATCTTCGTCATCAGGTACATGACATCCTCGATATTCTTGAAGCTGTATTTGACATTTCTTGATTGTTTCTAGCCAACTGAAATGAGAACAGTTCAAACACATGAAAAGAGAAATAAAAACTGTGTCGTAGAATTTGGGCAATATCTTCTTTCAGGAGCTAGATAGCTTGTGTATAAAAGAGTAATGAATTACACCGCACACTAGAAGTCATTGGACATGTGTATTACCAGCAATAAGTTTGTCTATGACTAATTTCTTTAATATTCATTATATGTGAACTCGTAATTAATATACTATTATAAAAAATCACTGGGAGATAGAATGTAGAATACTTCAATTCACATTTGAATATAATTAGTTTAGTTTCACTTCTGGTTGTAAATGGGATTGGTAAATTGTTTGGTTGGTGTTATCACTACAGGCCCGACGCTAAATAATTTTTACGGGCCAAATTCATGCTGACCAGGTGAGAATATCAAAATAATGAACAATTATTTACTTCACATTTACACAACCTTCACAACATATTAAAAAAGTTCTGTGTATTTTATATTTTTATTGGCTAGAGTAAAGACTGATGATGTTCTTAAGAAATGCCCTTGTAAATGTTTGAAAGCGCCGTTAAACTGTAGGCTATTCTTCAAAATGTAATTAAGACCATTCGAATAAGCCAAACGTATCGCATGTTTAAACTCAATAATGGCGCCATAGCAAAATCTCGACATAATTTATATCAGCGGTAAGTTTGTGTTTAAAGAAATGTGAATTACTCAATATCCTGTTATTACCATTACCTAAAACCTCTTATTACTTATAAAAGCAATAAGATTGCTTTATTCAATTGTGATATTCATTCATTTGTATTTGCAACGGTTGTTGCATACAGGTAGAATACCAATTACCTTCTTGGAAATAAATACTACTGCACCTGATATATGCAATACATGCTATAATATGGCGCCGCACGGAGCTGTGACAAGTAATCCGTGTTTTGTGTTGCAAAAAGCTGAAATGCAACTAATGCGTTCTTGGTTCCCAACATTCTGCTGTGTAAGCACAGCTTACTATATTTTCGGGAGCATTTCCAACAGTGTTACTGTACCCAGGGACCCCGGAGGCGGGGCACAGAGAGTTTAGCTAAATAAGATCTGATTGATTTTACAAAAAAAATGGTAAAACATGGCTTAACTGTTATTTTATTCACAGCTTTCTTGCTCGAAATATCATAAAAAATAGCAAACAAATTTTCGCCCTAGCTTCATTCATTCTATGTTTTATATCATAACTTCAACTTTTCGAAAAACTTCAATGTATCATTCTGGTTAAATAAATCTGTGAACTGATGGAATAACATTTTCGGCACTAATTTTATCCTTGATTAATCGTTAAAATTTACCCTACCCAAAGCATCACTCAACACCGAAATTTCAACGTCCACCTTTTTCTTCCATTAAAAAAAATTGGTTCATGGCTGTACGTGATGTTATTATTGTCAGAATACATTAGTAACATAATAGATTTAATATTCAAGAAAATACAGCATTATCCACCAATTCGTACAGAAAGTAAAGAAAAATGAAAGTAGTTAGAATAAAGTATTTTGATAAAGTAAAGATGAAAATTTACGCATTAGTGTACAATTTAATTCTTTTCCATGCAATACTGAGAGACATGCAAATTTTGTCAATTACACATACTGTTAGCAACTTGTACATGCACAAAAATAAACCACACAAACATGCAATATATTGTTGTCATAATAATACATGCAATATTAATCGCAATGGTTGTCACATGCAAATTACAATGGGAAATCATAATGATCAACATTGACTTACCCTTTGACATCGTTTGTATGTAGTGAGCATGCGTATACTGCAAGTCCGTATTCGTTGATTTGTACTAAGGCAAGTGATGAGGATAACTCGTAGGCACGGATTTTATCAACAGGAAGAGGAGGACGAACAACTTTAATTCGATCATTCTTCATTCGTTTACAGAGGAGGATTTGGTCAGTGAAAAATAAAACGTGAACATCAACCTAAAACAATAATGATTTTGCTGTAGTAATATAATATCAATCTCATCAACGGTTCCAGCGTTTGGAAAAGCGTCCCCAACAACATGTTTGTAGAATTTGCAAGGATAGAACAAAATAATGTGATTTTTTTGCAATATTATTTTACTGAAATTTTCAGTTAATGTGGGAAGACTCAGGATTTACTTGAAATCGTTCCGAATCATACGTTTAGAAGTATCAAATTAAAACGTGGTGTAAGCTAGTGAAATCTTCTAATAACTGAAATGTTATGTCTGAAACTTCATCAAGACCTTAGTACACTGTATTTGGGGTCTCTTAAGAGAATATACGTGTAATTTTCACGTGTAAGGTAATATTGCTTAATCCAACATGGAAATCATTTGCATTTTTAAATAGCCATATTTCGATTTCCAGCAACACGTTTATCATTTCGTTCGCATTGTTCATATTTCTGTAAAAGTGGAGTTACTGTTGTTTATTATAAGCTGTAGTTACAGTAATTCAACATAGGGTATTTTTTAAACCAATTATAATAGGTCGTAAATTGCGATCAAATGAGCACGTATCAAGATTTATTTTTGGCAGTTAAGGAACCGCTTTTATAAAAACATAACTTTTCCCTGTTTTAAATTTTACTTTTACACTATAACTATAACTCTGGTGACCTTAAATCATCTAGTGTACACTGTAACTATTTAGTTAGAAATATTATCAATGCTTACCTTTGATGCTTGTTGGTCCCTGAGTCTTCCATCTCCTTCCATAATAAGTTGTCTAGGTCTTACACATCCCGTTATTGGACAGGAAAGATCCAAGTTGGAATGATGTTGTTTTACTAAACGTTCCACTTCTTCATCACGACATTCCTGAAAGAAACAGGTCCTCAGATT
>JAQFYR010001073.1:0-10810 GCA_034694985.1 Campodea silvestrii
TTAAAGCAGATATGCAGAAAAGAGAAGCGATTTGACTTTATATATCACACATAATGTATACAGAAAGCAGAAAAAAGAAAATTGAAATCCAATAAAGCAAAGTAAATAACCTGTGCAAAGGGAGCTCCATAGTTGCCAAATTGTCCAAAGACAAATGGAGAAAGGAGCCCCATGTTGCCTGCCATTTGCTGCATGCGACGAAGTTGTCGCTCTTTTTCAGTATCAGCAAATTTTACCACAAGACTTGAAGATGCTCCCTAAAAGAAAGAAACATTCATTTTATGTCATTTGGAACATCAAACGCACAAAAAGTTTCAACTTTCTACAACAAAAGCAGAGAGAAATTTAATGAACGTCCTGATAGAAAATACATGCAAAACGATTGAAAACATTCAATCAATTATTAAATTAGTTTCATTTCGAAATTCTAATGATATCCAATAAAAAGTGATAAAAAGTAATTTTCCACGATGTTGTTCCCTTTCATTGCGTTCATTAAATTAGTAGAGTAACCCCCTTTTGATATAATTGTCGTAATAAACTCACAGGCATTGTCTGACTGCCGTGCAGACTGTTAATGGCCGCTTGAGCCTCACTGTGTGAAGAGAACTTGACGAAGGCGCACCCTGAAAAGTCACAGTGCATTCAAATTATTCCAATGGATTCACAGAGGGCAGGCAAAAAGAAAAACTCAAAGAATCCGCCAATTGTCACCACTTAATTTTACATATTATATATTTAGGATGAATTTGGATTCATGTTTCGGCCCTTTTTCAATCAGAGTTTTTGCCATCGAACTTTCAAAGTGTTACTGTCACTCGTTCACTTTCTGAAACAAGTTATATGAAATGTTAAAACAGAATAAGGGGCTTCAGGGCATTTTACCTTCAGATTTTGCTCTTATTTCTGTAATATAAACCTGCAATGTTGTGGAAAGTAGTATTTCTCTCCGAAAAAAGAGGTAATATTTTTTTTCCTTTTTGGCCGTTGCTAATAATGAGCTCTGAGATGTTCCCGAGGGAAACAAAACCAAGAAAAAGAGTAAGGTTAATAAAATAAAAGAGCGTTACTGACAATATATGAAAGAAAATTTCATTACACTAGATGTATGATCTTCTACTGCTGTGTCTGCAAAGCCGAAACACGTTACGACTATATGAGTTAAAGTATATATTATGTGGAATGGTCTGTGGAATATAGATAGATTCAAGGTATATGTTAAGACAGCCAAATTCATCAGCGGAATATAAATATGTAAATTGATACGTTATGGCAAGTGAAGGCTATTTTACGTTTTTGTTTTTGCCCCCTGGCCCCCTTACTTTACAGTACCGTACAAAAATAATACATGCTTTTTCATCACTTCGCACTCATTTTCAGGGTAACAAAAGGATGATGGAAAAATATATGTTCGACAGTTTTATCTTAAGATCGATCACAAAAACCTGATTTCAAAGGGAAAAAAGCGTGCTGGCACTATACTTTCGAAACAAGACTTTATTTATATCTAGAATTACTGTTATTGACATCTTTTTCGATACTATGTGGCAAAGTTTGCGAATTCATCTTTTGAAATCAGTGAAGTGCCGTAAAGCAGTCTAACGAAGCAATTGTTTTAAAAAAAACTTTGGAAAGAATAAAAGTAGCAAAGAAGTTGTGAAATAGTTGCCTATACAAAACCTCATTGAATTATCCCCTTTTAGAGTAAAGTGACATAACTGTAGGTACAAAAGTACGTTATTGGAAGTCTGAGAGACGTCTTTTAACAAACTGTTTTCGTATAGGATATTGGTTTATTATATTTTCACTTTTAATAGAACGGAGTTCAGGGTTAAAAGTAGAATTGTGTAGATTTATGCAGATGTTCTGGAACTAGACAAAATTTGTCACGTTTTCAAATAAACGCTGTTGCAATAATCAATAAAACAGTTCATAAAATGAATCACTTTAAAATAATTACTTCCGCCGTGATATTATTTATTATTATGTTATTAAAAAAATACAACTCGTGCTCCTAAACTTTTAATGCGATTATGCCCTTGAAGGAATTATAAGACATGCACGTGAGTTTTTCAAATGAATGATAGGGAATTTAAAATAAAAAAAAAATCTACTTTCTGTTGAAGATTCTAATGCGCAATTTACAAGATCACAAAATAATTCCTGCTAGTATGGTAGAGTGGCGAAATGAGGAAGAACAGGGATCGTCTCGTATTGTTTTATTAATAAAATTATATATTTAATTTAAAAAATCAAAATATAATAAATATTTGTTGAGACGGAATTGATCTGACTAACAATAAATTAAAGAACACTTGTAAAATAACACTAACTTTAATGTTAAAAGATTTATAAATCTTTTTAAAAGCACCAAAAAATGACATAAAAATCTGAAAAAAATGCTAACACATTACTTGCGCTGTTCCTAATACAGTTAGTGTATTCTAGAAGCAGATATACGCTTTGAAAGATCCCGCTGAAGGAGTATTGAAACAGAAAATGCGGAGTACGAAGCTAAGCATCCTATTAAACGTGGTTTGTGTAATAAATGTCTATTACTTTGGATTCATCAGAAGTTCCTAGTACATTGTTCCACACTGTCAGAGGTAGTCAATATGCCAAGACATAGTATGAGAACGTGTGCAATTATTTTAATGGATAGGAAAGAGTAGAGTACATGGAAGAACCATAGCTTCATTACAAGAAGGGAGAAAAGTAGTCGATATATTCACACTTCATAGCGTTGCCGCATTCTTTGCCACAAACATTACAGCACTCTTTACTACTTGGAAGTATTGCCGAGGTATTTGCTTTTTTTCCATTAAACAGCAATGCACTTTCACAGATTTCCCTGCACAATAGACGGAGTACAGTGGAAATGCAGAAAAGAAATTTTCTCCCACGCTCCATAGGAGAGCGCAACATAACAATAGATATCTACTTTCATCTAAAAAAAAATGTAATAAGCTTTTTTTGCATGCAGCGGTACTTCAAATTTCACAAAGAACGTAAAAACATAAACTTCATTACTATGTTCATTGTATCACTTACTTCTAAAAAAATGTTTTTTTTTTAAATCCACGAATATTATTTCGAACTGCTTTACGACACATCACACTTCAAACTAAAAAGTTGTACAAAACAACAACACATTTCAACATTGAATTGAATCTACTTTCGTTTGCAAACACAAATATATTTTTTCCCTAAGAGGGTTCATACAATTTGGTGAGACTTGCACAACACATTTCTGTAAACTTTACTCTTAGATTTTCTTTTGGGATCTAAGATAAAAAAAAAAAAAAAGGAAAGCTTCCACATAGTACATGGCAGAACTCATCTGATAGACATTTCTTACTCAAGGGAAAAACATAAAATTCAATCCAACGTCTAAAAAGTTTGGGAAAGAAAAGAGTAGTCACAAACACTGACCATATTTGATTTTTATAAGGAAAAAAGTGAACGTTAACATGATTTTTTTGTGGTCGACGAATGGCAGATGCTCTTCTTAAAAAATGTCTTTTTCTTGCGCCATACCCACCTTTTGAAGCTCCCTCAGGTCCCCTGAGAATAGTGCACTCCTCAATACTCCCAAAAGGCGCGAAGAGCTGGCGTACGTCTTCCTCGCTTTGCTGCTTCGACAGCATACCCACGAACAGTTTGCGCTCCTCTGGTACATGCATTGGGGAATACCAACAGGTTACTCTTCAAACAATTCCTAAAATCTACTCTAACTTTGCAACTGGTGTTTTACACCACCATTCAATTTTATTTATTTATTTATTTGTTTTTTACTCAGTAAAAGATAAAGAAATGGTTTCTATTGATTTGTTGAATTAGTTTATAAGAGAGGAATTAAAATTATATTGCAAGTGTTTGTAAAGCGAGTAATGTAATTGTTTCTGAATTGTAATGTAATGAAATGTTATTACCTCCCCTGTTTTCACTATCGGCTGGCTTCACCTGGATAGGACGGTTCATCTGAAAGGAAGAAATATTACAAGAAAAGTACCAATTGTACTTGGGACCGAAGTATTCAAATTGAAACGGGAAAAAATTGTCATGGTATTTCAAAATTCACGAATATAATTCAATCAACATTTAATTTATTTAGTGCGAGAGAGTCTGTATCTATTTAATATGTTTATTTCAAATGAAGTACGTTCTAATTCAGATGTGTATTGCCATATCTATGTGTACAAACAGTAATTCAATATAGTATTACGTTTTGTATTCCTGTCTACAGAAAATTACTACGTGTGGATGTTATTACACTGCAAATAGAAATTTCTTTGGTTTAATAACCCCATAAAATATAAAAATAGCAAATGATATTTATTTTGTAAGACGTAGAACACGATCCGAAAAAGTTTATTTCCTGCCTTCATTAACACGATTAGCTAAAGTTATTCTCAATGTTTCATCATTGCTTAATTATTAGTTCAGCCACTTAATTTGCTCTTTGGAAGTTATTTGAACACCGATAGAACACTAAGTGCCAAAAAAATAATAGCAGGCGTATGTGATTTGCTGAAAGATTCAAAGAAACAAGAGTAATATACTCCAAATTCACTTTGAGCACGCAGAATAATAATATAATTGCACCACGTGTACTGTTTCAGAGTTCTTTATTACGCCACTTTAGCATGCCTCTTTGTATCTTTCTTCAAATAAATGAGGACAATTATTAAAGAACAGATTATAAAAGAAAACAACAGTAGTGTATACTTTTAATGAAAATAGCTATAATAAGTACTACCTAAACACTAGACGAACATGCCGTAATACTGCTGATTATTTGTGGAATATATAGATCCTAAATTAATACATACACGAAAGCAGAGTTATTATTCTGAAAGTGCGTGATGAAAGTGTAGTGATAGAAAGGACCTAGAAGCAAATGTATTATACAATATTGATGTAGTACAATTCGCCTAGGATAATATAGAAAAGCAACCAACCTGTTGAGAAAAACGATCCTATAAGTCTACGGTAGAGCTCGGAGCTTTAGCAACAAACCAGATCCTATTTTCTATATTCAACAATGACAAAACAACAGTAGCAATCAAAAAAATTATCCGTAAAACAATGGCACTGAAAAGCACAACAGTTAAACACAACAATGACACACAAAACAACAGGAACTTTTCTCTATAATAATAACATGTTGCTTTTTCTCTATCCGTAGGAATAGTAGAAGGGAGAGAGAAAAAGAGAGCTACAGGTGCCGCGATTTCGAGAGTTTCAGTGAGAGAGAAAGGGCTTGTTGCCTAGCAACTACTCTTTCTCTCAGTATTGAACGCCCAGAAGAGTCCATTTCGAAAGGAAGGGAGGGGGAAAGATATATCAACAGAAAGGAAGGGAAAACATATTACACGATCAAAAATCACTTCGAAACTATTCCTACACTTTTCCTCTGTAGGTTTTGATGGCTTGTTCTTTCATATTTTGTTTCGAGTATTTGGTGTTTAGGAAATAGAAAATTATTTAGGAAAGAATGAATTTAAAAAAGCGATGGCATCAAGGCTCATGACCGGTACACATGCGTACGCAGCTCTATACTTTGCCCACCTGTAGATTGGTTTGAAAGTATTTGGGAAGAATTTCCTTCCTTCCATGCTCTCACAAATACTATATACATTCAGAGATGATTTTGGAAGTATAGTATGCGTGCACTAATAATCACGCAATAATGTACTCTAACTTGTATAGGGAAATGCCAATATACATGCTGGCAACGTGGCTTCCACAGGTGCCCGAATTAACAAGAGAGACTGCGCACAACAATGATCGATTTCCTCGCACTTTTTATTTATTTATTGATTGATTATTGGCACAGGCTTTTAAAATGGTTCACGGTTTTATTGTGTACATTTATCATAGGGTTGTTTTTATCTGTGTCGGTGAAAGAAACCAGCACGACACAAACGTAATACAAGCATGTGAGATGATAAAAAGTTACAATAAGATAATTTAGCTATCGTTTGAACTTCAGCGTTATTTTTTGTTACATCGGATATTTTATTTACTGTTGAGCTATTATGAACTCATTATTTATAATTTCGAAAAATATTGTAATACCTGTGGACTGTGGATATCGGACTACCTTTTCCGCTTTTTCGCAGTTAACTTTCTTTTCACCAAGTTACTGTAAAATCCGACTGCAACATCATGTAGCTTTGAATAAACTGCGAAAATATTTGTAATTGCTACTGAAACTTTTAATAAGAAAAGGAAGAAAAATGAAAGCAGATACGTATGGCAATACTGGTCTAATGTGGACAGTCAGTTATTAGCTATTATAGTAATCGCAATCTACTTAACTATCAATTAATTTTCTATTTTCCTCTGCATCATTTTGCTATGTATAACTTTCTTTTGTTTGTAAAGAGTGTTGTAATGTGTATAGTGTGTGGCATGAAAGCAATTTAGTTCCTGTCTTGTATAATTTTGTGTAACAAATGGAATTGGATCATTTCGTATCACAAACACGGAGTTAGTAAACTATATTTGTCAGTAGTAGTAGAAACAGGCAACTCTTTCCCAGAAAGTAAATTCCATTATAAAATAATGGTAATTTCTTTCTACCTTTCGTTCGTGAATAGAATATTAAGAAGGAGAAGTACTACAAAACCATAAAGTACAAAGAAACTCCAAACTTTTACACAGGAACACCTTTTTATTTCAGAAATCTTTTTTCTTCTTTTTTGTGGAGATTAGGAATTGTACTTTAATTGTTGAAAAAAGCTTGTCTGTGTTAGTAGGTAGATTAAAATGTATTATTTTCGTTTCGGTCATTAAATCGTGGAGGGAGTCACTCTACGCAAATCTTCTAACAAACTAGCTTAGGTTTGGAATAAAATTACGCTCTGCTCCAGCACACTTTTTCCCTTTTAGTCTTCAACAAAATCCGGTTAGCTTAAAACAGTGCTATTTAAAAACACAAAAAGAAGGGCGCTCAGTGGAAAGTGAAAAATGAAATGAGCCATGGGTATTATGGCAAAGTTACTAGCAGAAAAGTAACGAAAATTTTACATCTTCGTACGGTTTAGTTGAATTTGCTTCTTGTAATTTGCGCCCAAAGTGGCAGTAACTTGTGCATATTCTAAGTTGCGAGATAAAAGAAATTCTATGATAATGTAAAAATGTAATCAGTAATCACTAATAAGATAATACCGTAATCTATGTACTTTTATATATTCAGTGTTTGCAGAGAACATAAATTACATTTCAGAGAAAATTGTGTTTTAGTCTTTTTTCAAAATAATAATAATAATAATAAAATAAAATAAAATAATAAAAGTAACCCAAATAATGTAGTCGGTCGAATTTTAAGCAGTATGGACTGTCACAAAATTCCTGACCACAGCATTTGGGTACACTTTCAGAGTATCTTAAAGTTTTATTATAAGAAATTGTTAACACATAAACGGAAAAGCAGAAAAAAAATTCTCTGCTGCTCTACTGGGAGTCTTGTTATCTTTAAAGCCACTTTCCACTGCAGCGTCCAAGAGTGGCAATAATACTTTGAATTTTATAGATATTTCGACAGCTGGATAACAACTTGACAAAAAAGTGTGGGGGTGGAATAAATAACTTACCCCTGGAAGCGTACGTTTCTCATGCAGGGCTTCCTGCGCATGCGCTGCGCTGTCCCTCCGGAAGTAAGTAAGGAAAGCGCAACCTGAAATTCAAAACAGAAAAGACTTTTAATTTTGTGGCACCAAGTACCCCATAAATAACATACATTGCACAATTATTATATTTATACGTTGTTGAATGACAGAGAAACGAAGGCAAGATAAGGCACAAATGAGGGTTTTGAATCGATTTGAGACGGAAAAAATGAACCTTTTTTTTCCTTCAATTTTTAGATAACTTTGTGAATATTGGGAAACGCTGATTTTTCTTATCAGTTCGACTATATCTCTCTGTCCTATTTTTTGCATGTGCATTCAGTAAAAGATGGGAATTTATTTTCATCGTTCAATGCAAGTAGAGAATTTTCTCTTTTTAAAAGCGGATTATTTTAAGTGGATGCATTTTAAATTTTAAGTGGATGCCGTGGATGAAAAACTAAAAACACTCCACAGTTCTGTGTTCATGTTAATTGTAGAACATTACTAAATTGCAAACGTTTTCACAAAGTTCGTATTCTCTAATCAACTGTGTTTATCACTTTCGTAATATGCTAATCATCACATGCTACTTGTGATGATTCTGTAAAGTAAAGGTTTAATCACTCATAATTATATTGCTCGTTATAATAAGTTTATATTCAAGAACTGTGAAATAGCAAAATATTCCGATTATTAAACCAGTTTCTTATTCATACCATGCAAGCAATCAGAACAATTAATTAGAAAACAATATTTTACAGAAATATTTGTTCGTGAATTATTTAAACAAAAATACTTTAAAAGCAGCACTAATTATATTCTGAGGTGTTGAGCAGTAACGGTTCAAAACTTATAAGCGGATTATTAAAGTATGGCGTAAACATGGAATTTCACAATACCACATTTATTTATTTACAATGACTGTTGTTCAAATTCATTAAATTTTCTTATTTCTATTAAATGCATAATTATGAAATTAATAACATATACAGTTCTCAAGAATAGGAGACCCTTTCATTTGCCTACAATGCCTAGATAATTGTCTTATCCGTTATAATGTGCTTATGCTCCTTCTGTATCGTAAAACATGGTAACTTTTCACAATATAAATATTTTGGATCTCTAATTTTGTTCAAATTGTGCTGAAAGTACAAGAGCATGATTCTTATTCAAAATCATTTTTCCGTTTTTTTTTTTTTTTTTTTTTTTAAATCCACAGCTTCCGAAGTTAAAAACTATGAAAGCTTAGCATGTGTATAAAGTGGAATTTTCCGTACCTTGTAACTTTGAAAATTGTGTAAGTTTTTGAAACCAGAAAATATACTTTGAATAAGAATCATAATTGTTCCTGTACTTTCTGCAAAATTTGAACAAAATCGGAGGTATAAAATTCATACATATATGTTTTTCGTATCTGCATTAGGAAATTGGAATTTGGATGAAGGATTGTTTGCTTAAAGAGCTTTGCATGCGAGTGGAATTTCAGATATTGCTTGGTCAGAGAGGTAGTTTCCACAATTTCCGATCATTGAAAAATAAATTCGTACTGAACATCTGAGATCGTTCCCTCGTAAAACAGTCTGCTTCATTACTTGTACGTAAGCTCATCGAATATTTTAACCATTTTAAACACTATACTTCAACGTTTTCATGCACTTCTTCAAAGAGCATTCGTCGCTATTTCACGCGTGTGATACATATAATAATAATATTGTCACAATTAAGGTTTAAACTGAGTAGAGATTGTAAGTATTAAAGCGTGTGAACTGAGTACTGTGTGAAAATACTAAAGTCGCACATCCTAAACTATCTTACGCATCCTGTAAATATTATAACAAAAGAATCTGCTGGGATATATGTATAGTAGTATAGAAAAGCTGGAAAATTCATTTTTAAATGGTAATTTTTTTTAAGATTGTAATCATTAAAGCAGGGAATATATTAAAGTTGCAGTTTTTTGTAAATTAAACTTTCAGTTTGTTTTGGTTTAGACTACACATAATGTAACTGCTTCTTAAAAGTAAATAGAAGCTGGTACACAGCATGATATTTTTAATATGTGATAGATAAGTTAAAGGTATTTTGAATTTAAGGCCATTACAAATTTTAAATATAAGAATAAAATAACGAACATATGTTGTTTTTGCCGTAAAAGTAATATACGTTTCTACAAAAAGTTTTTTTTCATCCCTTTCAAGATTTTTTGTCGCATTTGCTGTAAAAAATAATTGCTTTCACTAAGTACGAGCTAACATTCTAAAGTGCAGCTAAAACTGCAACAGCTGCAGAAGAGGAACGCAATATTAAGCAGTCAAAACAATGAAGCATCATCTAAATGTGAAAGAAAACTATTCACAAATATTCCTGTACTGCTTTAAACAGATAAAATAGCATTACAAAACATTTAGAGATCTTTATATACAATTACCAAGTTAAAAAAAACTCATACACTTTCAAAATATCTGTATTTCACGTATGAACCTAATGCGAAGTATGGCTCCAACCCAAAATGTGCAATCCCATAACTATAATTTTTTATACTCTAATAAAACCATAAAAGAAGATTTCATCAATATCTACCATTAGAATTCTAGCAACTGCAAATATAAATTTAAAGTCACATTTCCTCTCAACTCTTCTAAATGGGTGGAAAAGGGGGAGACCGGAGGAGCGGTGGTGGTGGTGGTGGGGGTGAAATCGTAGCAACCTCTGGCTCTATATGTACCGCAATATTGCATCAGAAATAGCCAAGAGAATACACACACGAAGCTATAGAATGCTGCAATTCCCTTTAATGTTTCTGTCTCAAATGGTTTTGCTGACGCTTTTCGCCTGCTGGTATGGGACAATACCAATGATTCTAATAAAGAAAATTCTTTATACACAAGAACACTCAAAACATTCATGGAAAGGAGGAAAAACGAGATGTACCATTAAAGAAGCATTCACATACCAGTAATGGCACAGATGTGGCAAAGGACCTGTCTCTCTCGCTCCCTTTCTCTCTTATTCATTCTCTTTCATGCTGATTCTTATTCTCAGACTTACAAAAATGGAGTTGGGTTTCTTTGGAATTTTGTTAAATATTATTTGGCAAAGAGTGACAAAATTGTAGTATAAATTTAGTAATTATTTATTCAGATTTTTATTTGATGACAGCTTTGGAAATTGTCTAGCTTAAAGTTTTTAAT
>JAQFYR010001074.1:0-10808 GCA_034694985.1 Campodea silvestrii
GGCGAAAAAATAGCTATACGTTTGGAAAACACTTATCTTGAAGAATTTCTCTAATATTTACAATTTTAAATTATTTTTGCATGGGTTGGTTAACTGTTCAGCAAAACTTAATACATGCTTATGGACGTGGATTAATTCATATCCAGCTCTTCTTTTACGTCAATGCTATATTTTCCCAAAAAAGTTTTAGCTGCTCTTCTTTTTCTTCAACATTTTTAGATTCGTAGGAGAAAAGAATGCAAAAACAATTTGAACAGTTTCATATACCGCACATCGTTTTCTTATTTCTGATACGAAATTGTCAGATATTACCAGAAATGTTATTTGAGTTTTAAATTTTTCTTGCGGAGCGATATAATTATTTCCTATTTGCTCTAACATCTGATCCGTTAGACCGTTACATACCTTTGGTGAAATTAAAATTTCAAAAAGAAAAAAAAAAAAAAGATAAATAAGGACACTGAGTACACATTTACCGAAACATCACCGTAAGAAAGGAAGTTACAATTATGATTCTCGTTAGTGTACAGATGATGCAATAAACTCCTAGTCTTCAATACTATACTATATTAAATTGGAATTTTTTATATCATATTTAGTAGTGTTTATCCTGTCATATTTTCTAAGTCATTGGCCCCGTAGATATTCGACGCAAACAGCTTCATAATTAACAGCTTCATAATTAACAGCTTCATAATTAACAGCTTCATAATTAACAGCTTCATAATTCTATATTTGTTCAACAATCTTCCCATCTCTACTTTCTCTAGTTCTCCGTTTTTCTGCTTCTTTCTTTTCTTTTCTTTCATATTTTTCACTCTCTTTTTTTGCCTCGGGAGCTCCCAAAGCTTGGGTGTCCCTAGGCGCGTGGCTATAGTGCCTAATTGGTAAGCCGCCACTGCAGAAAGAATTGTACATAAACATTAAAAATATATTTCTCAGCTGTAACTGCATAGTAACTGTGTATTTGTTTAAAATCGCAATTCTCAACAAACAGTTATTTATTTACAAGTCTATAGATACGAATATGCTAAGGAGGGCATCAGCATGGGCGTAAATCCCGGGGGGACGGGGGGTACACGTCCCCCCCAATAGTTTCAAATTTAAAAGTAAAATGATAATTCAAATGTCGTGAAATTTACGTTTATATAGTCACCACAGCAAAAAATTCTCCCTCGCTACGCTCGGGATTATTTTTTTCAATGCATTTCAATGTGTTTGTACCATTTTCCTACTTTAAAAGCTATGCAATACGTTTGGGAAATCCGAAGTCTTGGATCCCTACAAAACACAGTTACAGGGATATCTTTCTTCAGGCATTATAGTTTACAAGTTTTTCGGCCTGCAAATGTGCAGAAACGTCCTATATGCAATTAAATCTCTATTTATTTTATGCTGATTTCAAAACTTTCTTAAATGCAAAAATCGCAAAATATTTGAAGTGTCGGTGCAATTTTAAATCATGGGAAATTTTCGGGTTTCCTTGGGTGATTTTCTCTTCGGTCTTCGGTGTATGCAATATTACAATTCCATGGGTATAATCTTTTAACTTTTTTTGACGTTTTTAATCACAGATGGGAAAGAATTCAATGGATATGGAGTACCTATGTAGGAGTAATCTTAGATTTAATGCATACCCATATTTTCGCTTTTATTTAGGTTTGAAATGTTACCCGCAGGGGTGTATATTACATTTGTGGTGTTCAAACGCACCCCTTGGTAAAAGAAAAAGAAATAACAGAGAAAAAAGAGGACGGAAGTACTATGAAATTTCCGAAAAAATTCCGGCATAAAGGTGGCATATTCTACACGAAATCTTCAAAAGATTTCATATTTTCGCAGCGCTCAAGCTCAATTAAATGATAAAAAATCAAAAAATTCCTATGTAGTAAAGTTATATTGAAGGCCTTATTTTGTCCCCCCCAAACCAAATGATGGATTTACGCCAATGACAATATGAATTCAGATCAATAAATACATCGGAGCCCTGACCACTTCGTTTTAGGAGATAGTTATTTCTGTTTCGTATGTCCACTTCGGTTTTTGCCAGAGCCCATATGGCGCCATAACAGTTTCAAAACGGTTAAAAGTATTTCACTTTTGAGGTGAAACAGATTTGTGAGTTGGTTGTTACACTTTTGGTTGTGTATCATGGAAATTAGTATAATTAGAAACATTTTTGAGACTGTTTCGAAACTAGACAGGGCTCAGGATCTCCCTTGCTTACACCCTACTCAACCGCCGTTCTCGATCTGAGGCATTCTAGCATAGAAGTCACGACGGTCAGTATCACAAGTAATCGACGACACTCCTGACCTTTGACAATACATCATTACATTTGAAGTGGGATTTTTTTTCATTTAGGCTTTGACTCTTGTATTGACTCTTATTGTACAACAAACTGTTAAAAGGAAAACTCCCGCATTCTTATCTTAGAAAAAGACGGAGGAGGGAAAAGAATGAAGAAGAAAAATAAATCCCCACCGTCGTGGAGCGTCGAAAACGTCAGCTGGCGGAGATTTTTCTCCTCTTATGGCTTCCTTTTACATTTGTCATCTTCAACAAAACGTCCAAAAAAGTGAGAGAAAGAAGGAAAAATACAGAGAAATAAAACACTCACCGATCTCTTTATGTCACCCGGCAAAGGGACTATTTGACATCACTTATTGTGATAAAGCAACAAGTAGGTACAGTCAAATGCAGTACATGTCATTGACCGCTACTTGAAGTTTTTCTTCTTGGTAATGAATTATTTCTTTTTGTTTTCTTTGAAATGGTTGAAGAGTTTACAATTTGAAGAGGAAATAAAGATAAGCTCACCTGTTTTTATGTATTTTGAAATTATTTCCTAACACACCGGAACGATTCTGACACTTTTGTGATGGAATTTTTGCGGATATTCAAAATTATTTGAAATAGGGTTGAATATTGCTTTTCAACTTTCTGATGTGCAGAAATGTTTCATTTGTTAATTTTAAATGTATTACGTCCATTGAAGTACATATTGCAGACAATCATAAGTTTTGGTACATCAATTAAAATGTGTACTTGATGTATAATACATACTCGTTATTTACCTTTTAAAATTTACATAATTTTTATTTTGAAAATTATTTGAAGGGTAAATAATAAACTACTTGTCGTGTCTGTAATTTTAAGTTAATATTTTCAGTGCTACAGTATAAAGACCTGATTTTATTTAAATTCAAATGGTAAATTTATGTTTTTCATATAATGTATTTTAACGACCACACGTCGCTTTGTGTTTATGGTATATATTTAAACGTTTGTTAGCTTTTTTGTCAATTTACAGAAATATTTTTATGTGCACTTACTTTACGAAAATGGAAGCAGTTGCAAAATAAAAAATCACTGAACTATACATTTTGTGAAATGGCAATTCAAATGATTTATTACTCACAAAAACCCTTGTACAATTTTGCAACTAAGGAAATACAAAACTGATTTAATGTGTACATGCATGATTTTTCCTATTACTATCCACCAATTGAAAAAGTCTTGTATGCATTAAGATTAATGACAATTGACAAATAATGTGAAAACTACAACGAAAACTGAGGAACATCAAATTGTAAGATAATATGCAAATATTCTTTATAGTCAACGGAAGAAGAATAAGTTAATATGGACATTACTACGAAACCACGTATAATTATGTACAAAAACCAGTAAATAATCTTAATTCAAATCACACAACCTTCAAATTCAAAATCCTCTACTTTCTACAGAAAAAACAATTCCCTACATCAATCCCGAACGGAAATTCGAATAACTATATTTCTCCGGTATATTGAATAATAACCTAATAATTGTAATAACCATGAACTACATGAAGAATTTTCACCAACCAAGATATGTAATTATCGCGATCTACCATAATAATAATAATAAACCATCTTATTCACACTGAGACCTTGAACAGGACATTATAAAAAGAGATTTTTTTTTTTATTGCGTATGACATTTATTTTGCTTTATCTTTGATATTGAGTTCCTCTCCACTGGCTATTAAGCAACTTCCCTTGATTGTTTCGAACTTCCGTCCATTTTTTTTTTTTTTTTTTTTTTTTTTTGTAAGAAGAAGCGACTTAAACGCACGGGTGCTCAGGCATCCTTTCTGGTCATCATATAGCCAATAAATAACAATAGACAAAGAAATGGTTGATAACAATAATTGTCGTCAATCATTGTATCATTTTATTATATCTTTTAATCAAAGGTATATTGTGTGACTGAAGCTTGAATGGGTTTGAGAATATACTCTTAAGTGGCGTGTTTGTTAGACATTTGTGTTGTGTGATCTTTACACATGTTAATGAAAATATTACATTAAGTTTTATTATCACATTAATTATTATTATTTGGCTAATTAAAATATTATTTAAGTGACCTTACCAATGGGTGTCTCAAATTTATAAGTCTTGGATAATTGGATAAACTTACAGTATAAATACGGTTATCTGTGACACTGTTGGAATTTTATTTAAAGCGAAAATACAGGTCAAATATGTTAGCAGTTTAAAGAATAAGGTATGGGAATGGGTTCATGAATTTGAATAAACACCGTCTAAAAATTATGATTATGCATAAAAAACCACCACCCTGTCAAAAAAGAAAAAAAATCGGAAAGCTTACAAAGTCTGTAATCGATTATTCAAAATATACCGGGTTGCCGTGGAAAACGGGGCGTGACTACTCTGTTGAAAATGACGTCAGATTGAATAAAGGGAAGCAGTAACTTGCGTACGTAGGGCCCATTTAACAAAAAGGACGTCATTTTGACGTCATAGCGTAAATTGACTTTTCTTCAAGGAGTCGATTTTTGAAGGCATTTTTATCGACAACGGTTTGGTCAGCATTTTTATCGACAAATAAAATTGTGGCTAATCTATGGAAATTCTGTAAAGTTCGAAATGAAAGAATGAAAAAATATGTTCCCATACCCTATAGTAGTCACAAATTGTATCAAGCTCCTCAAAAACGTTTTGTCCTTGTGTTACTTACAATGTTAAAATATTTTAATTCCTTAATTTTGTTCACTTCCAGTTCTACCAATCAGAGATCTTCATCTTACAAGCAACAACCAATCGATAGACTATCTTATTCGAGTTCAAATTATTTGGAATAAATATCTTCAGCAAGTGTTTGTGAAAATTTTGCTTATGATTACTATATAATTTCAACAACATGAACATTTTACTTTTATTTTGCATTAAAACTAACGAGGGAACATTCCCAGGTGATGATCGTTGTTTTATTTTTCAATGATCAGAAATTGTAGACGAGACTACTTCCCTGATCAAAACCTCATGTTTATATCTTCCGTAAAAAAAAAATCCTTCTGCAAAGTTCCAATTTCCCTGTATTAATACCCATAAGAATACACGTGTACAAATTTTATGCACCCTATTGTGTTCAAATTCTGCAAAGAACACAATAATTAAAATATACACACGTTTTAAGATTTAAGCCTTCTCTGCAAAACTTTATTGTATACTTTGTTGGACGACCGGTTTCGTGTTTACAAGCACATCTTCGGGTCTGAAATAATTTAAAGATCAACACAACGTGTGTTTATTTTAATTATTCGTTGAACTCTGCACTCTCTATAAGTTAGTAATTTTTATTCAATTGGTTTCGTGATAAAACAGACAACCTCTTGGCACATGTTCAAATAATCGATTTATAATGGTGTTATTATGGCATGCCTGATGAGCTCCAAATGGCGAGACCCGGTCGACTGCCGAATCGTACCCAAATTTCCTTCATTTCCATCGACGAGTGGTTATAAGGGTGGCGAAACGCAGCATCGTAAATACGTGCGAGTTCAATCCACGTTATCCGCCCAAATATATTGAGTTTTGTGATGTTTATTCACCAAATAAAATTTGAATCAATTAAAAAACGAAGTCTTTGGAATAACCGAAATACCGAATTATAATTGCGTACAATATTTCATATATGGTAATTTAAACTGAAACCCCATGTGCAAAATCCTATGCAAGAGTTCTATGCAAATAAAAAAAACTTGACAAAGCAACGGCGTGAGAAATGTGGGAAAAAAACGACAGCGTTTCTGGCGTATACGGTAAACTTTGCATATAACATGGGGTTTCAGCTTTAGTCTCTCCCAGAGTCGCAGTCAAATGGAATGCTGCGTATTCGAATTATAGATGTATCGTTGGAATAGACAGATAGACTCCACTATAGTTATTCGTTCCGAAACTTTGCTTTCTATACATGTCAGTTTTTTTTCTTTTTTTATTTCGCGCACATTACTGAATAAGTGTGGATCATTATTTTCGGAAATTCTTAGTTTTCGAAAAATAATAATAATAATAATAAATGTATCGAAATGCCATCTTCCAGAGGTTTCGGGTGTAGAATAGTCAGAATACACCAAGGAAATTTGCATACAGTAATGGATAATAACGGGGGAGCGACAGATCAAATTATTTAAATTATTGGTACCTTGCCATCGCACAGCTTAGGTAAATAAACGGACACAATGACAAGTATATAGTTTCTAGTCTGGGCTACCCTTTTTTCCATATCATACTAATTGTCCTATATTCTTTCCGATGCTAAGGTATAGCAAACGAAGTAATTTTACCTGAACATTGCCCCACAGTAACAGATGAATGATTGGCCTTTTGTTACTCTACATTACAATCTACATCTGAGGCAGAAAACGCCATTTTTCGACACATTTTAGTTATTTTCTCACAACTGAGTAATAATGCATAGTTTCGGAAAGCACTGGCAAAGACAAATCCAACGTTGCATAAGATGTTAATTAGATTAACCATTTTCTCAGATAGAATCTACGGAAAAAAGTGTTGTTTTTAGGAAAATTTTCCTGAAACAAATAGTTTGTTTCTTTCGCGGAAACATAGCATTATTCATGGCCGAACGAGTTTAGAAAAAAGTGTACCATTTAGAAAAAGTGTAAAAACTGAAAAGTGGTATACTTCCAGTTGTACGGCTGACCCGCCCTGTGAATTACAGCTGGTGGTTACGGGTATGGCAAAACACTCTACTGCTGGATCCTAGATGTACTTAAATATTGGGTGGTTTAAACCCTGACTTCGGTACTGTAATAATTACATTCTTTTGGATTTTCAGCAAATTTGAAGATTTATTACAGGAAAAATTATTGAAACATTTATTATAATAAAGTTGCAGGTAAAAGAATTCCACCTTTTTATAGTTAGAGTGCGCGGAAATCAAATATTTATCTATATTTAATTAGTTAAATTTATATTAAAACAGCAAAGAAGAAAATCCAATTGCAACGACGAAAATCATTTTTGGTACTTAAAGATTTTGCGCACTAGGCAGAGGTGTACTGGGTCAGAAATATGAAACGGGCAAATAAATCCAGGGGGGCGCCACTTGATATCAAAAAATATTTCCTAGTATGTGTATTAAAAAGGCGCGTAGCCAGTATTTTCCAAAGGGGGAGGGGAGATCGACCAGAGAAGTAGATAATTAGGTTCAACAAAATTTTTCCGAGCGAAGCGACGGCGAATTTTTTTGCTCTTTTAGTTAAAAACACGCAGTTTTAACATAATATTTTAAAGCAAGACCTAAGAAAATATAAAAATCAGCAAAAATGTGTGTAAAAATTGGCCGAGCGAAGCGAGGATGAAATTGTTTACTTTTATAGATTAAAATGTGAAATTTTCATATTTTTTCCTTCTTTTTTCTTTCCTTCTTATTTTTTTTCTTATAAACATTTCTCAAGGGGGAGTTCCAAACTTCAAAACACCCCAACCTTCAATAAAAACCTAATCTTAAACAATTGTTTTGTAATTTTAATGGCTAAACCAAATGACATAATGTATGTTTAATACTGTACTAGTGCTTTTGCATCTTGAATTAATAATAATACAGCAAATAACAATAATATTCCTTTATTATACGCGCATTTAATTAAACCACAGCAGTTTAGTGGGTTGTGCTCTATGGAGAATACAGTAGATCTTAAAATCTGATAAATGTTTTAAGCTATAAAATAAAACACAAAGAATATTTTAAAAGAACAAAAGGATAAAGCATTTTATTTAACAAAAAAAAAATCCGGAAACATGTCCTAATGAAACGTCCAAAGAGTCTTACTTGGATATATTAAATCGCAAAAAAGACTTGGTGTGATGAAGCATTGAAGAAATTTCAATATTTCGAGTATTCTTTTCACGAAATGACAATAGATTGGAAGTAAATATTAACATTATCGTTTATTGTTAAATGACTGTGCTGCATGTACCCCTACTGCTATGTTATGATTCACAGTATGCAAACTTGCGCGTAATGAAGTGAATAATGCTTTCCACAATGTAAATCGAGTTTCCCAAAATAATCAGTGTGTTATTTTCAATATTCTGGTTTCTTAGAAAAATATTCAAATGACGGGTGAAGTTTTTTATTGCCCCGCCTATAGTCAAGCTATGGACTAATGGAAACGAATGAACGTCACTCTACCTTAAAGAAATTATTCAAAATATAAGCAACACTGCAAATTCTGAATGATTTTTCGCAATATGTTGTACAATGATTGGAATAATAATATTGATGTAGCCTATATCTTTTTGCTCTCTTTCGTAGGATTTGATTTCTATAGTGAGTTTGAAAATCCGATGCTCGTAGTAACTTCATTCAAATGTAAAGCAACGATGTTGGTTTATATACATTATCAAACCTATGAACTATTTTGTTCGTGGAAGAAACTAAGTGGAAAAGAAAGATGTAAAAAAAAATAAAAGAAATCCCGAGGGCAGCGAGGGAAAAAAATTCAATTTTTGAAGTTGAAATACCCGAATTTAATCAGATTTTTCAGGCAATTTTCATGAATATTCAATATCAATTATTGACTTTCTGGAAATATCTCTGGGTGCTTTTTACCTCTTTTGCAAAGTGTGGGTGCCCTGGGTGCTCAAGCATCCACACACCCATTACAGTTACGCCCCTACTCGTTTAGTTCGCTCATTCTAACAAGTGTTTTCATGCGTATCCAGTCTATGTTCAGCACAGGAACTTCCGTATACCTTCACAAGTTCAATATTTGTGAACACGCGATGAATGATTTTTTTTATAAATAACATTATTTTGACACTTTTTTTTATTTTCTTCATTTTTAGTATTTCGAGATATTTTATCCATTTTTTTTAGGGGGCGCCATCGAGGGGGGGCGCAACGGGCAAATGCCCGTTTGCCTGTTGGGCCAGTACATGCCTGGCACTAGGTGAAGTTTATTTCTTTGTTTATAGACTATATTTTTGGGCAATTTATATTTTAAAACCTTGGATACGGATTTCAGCTTCTGGAGTCTGAACTGCAGCTAAAATTACTAAGAATGTAGGCTTATTCCAATATAATAAAATAACCTAATATTATTGAAAGTGAAATATGTTTGATGGTCAACACACATTTTCAGATTTATTGGTCCCAGTACGTATCTGATGAAGAAATAATAAATAAAAAAATCGATACTAATTAAGATATGCATCACTTATGAATACATTCGCTTTGATCATTATTTTACTGAAATAATGAAGAGATACTATCATACTAAACATCAAAAAATGAATATATTACACTTCTCAAGGAATTATCCTGTCTTTTACTAATTTCTATCATTAAAACTAAAAAAACATTATTAATCAATGGATGTGTATTGCGGATTCGTTGGAATGCGGGTCGGATTGCGACCGGAATGCAGCCGGATTGCGGGTGCAGGTGTACACCGGTTTGCGGTAGTGCGCAACCCCTCGCGTAAAACGCTGAAAATATGTCGGTTTAGATTTGAATTCTGTTTCTGAGAAGTGATCAAGCGCGATTCCAGGGGGCTGTCCCCCTGCCCCCCACCCACCCGAACCGCAGGAAATGGAAAAGAAACGAAGAAATTGAGAAAATTCCTAAACAATCTTGAAAATCATGTAAAAACAGAGTATTTTTTTCCGAATGTCAGCGTACCTCCCCCGAAATCGGCGGCCGGATCCGCGCCTGTTGACTTTATATTTGTAATAAAATATAAAACAGCGGGTCATCAAGAGATTACTATATTTGGAAATAGGAAAAGTATTACACACTTGGTGAATTTTGTATATTTTCATTGTTTGAAAACATATTGAAAAACTGAAAATATCTCTGTAGACAAAGCTGTCTTTATCCGTGTAACCACAAAAACAACCAAGACCTAATCCGTTTTTCGAAAGAAGATTATAAAGCGTTATGAAAACCTGTCTGGAATATTCAGCAGTGATGTCAGCGAAAACATGAGACAATGGGACCGTTATGTTTCTTCTTTTGTTAAGAAGAAAAAGTAGACGAGGAATTAACTTTTAACAACAATACAAACATAAATTGTTTGTCTGGAGGGACAATTTGTTTTTCATGATACAATATGGTATGATTATAATCCCTCAAAAGATATTGATTATATATTGAAAGACATGTTGATTATGTTAAAATACAGATAATAGCAATAAACGATACAAGTAAAGGGAGATGTTTTCCAGGAAATTTCGGAATTGAGAAGGTTAAATATTTGGTGGTGTTTTAAAAGCTGTTGTGCGTGATCGGAAACAAGAAAAAGAATTAAATTTAATTTTGTATTAGAATAGATCTATATTCTTGAATACATTATTATATAGACTGCCAATCATAAAAATCTACTTTTGTTTCTTATTAGTCTCTTACAGTATATACGAGGTATTCTGATCCACCGTGTCAGTAGCGTACGCAAGGGGGGGGGGGGTTACGGGGGTTAACCCCCCCCCCATGGA
>JAQFYR010001075.1:0-10808 GCA_034694985.1 Campodea silvestrii
TTAAATCTCATCTTACGCAGTAAATACTCTGTAAAAATTTAATATGAATAGTTTTAATGATGCACGATGGGACCCCTAAATAATTTTGTGTATATTTGACTAAAGTAATAATATACTTGTTCTTTTTTTTAACTATTTCTTTCCAATATTATACCGTATTTGCCAAATTGCAATATTTTTTTTCAATTTAGTAAGTGGTGTACTTCCTTATCAGGGGCCCCTGAGGGTCGGGGGCCCCCCGCCTTGCGTGCCCTGCGGGCCCGTGCGCTACGCCACTGCTGATATGAACTATTGAATTACCATTTTCTTCTTGCTTCATCATTTATAAACATAGCTATGACATACACCATAGCCACGAGATTATACCCTTGACTTTTAACAATATAAAATGTAACAACCGATATTATTTTATGAATAGTTTTTGAATTGATATCACTGTTGTAGACTTGAAATCTTTGAAAAAAATGCTCACTTACACATGTTCTATAACAGTATTATTTACAGGGATAATTTGCAGCAGAATATTATTTTATGTATCACAGGATGTACTTACTGTACGGAAGGATATCTGAGATTGTTCATGATCTGTGAACACCTGCATTTTACAAACTGTTCTGGCAAGTACTCCTTTGACCCTACTTTTACAGAAAGTAGTACATTAAAATTTATTCCAGTCGAAGTAAGGCTATTAAATTCCTCTCTCGGAAAACCGGGGCACAATTATTTTCATCAGATACCGTATTTAATGTTGTTTACTGTTATATTTTAATGAAATTATTAAACTACATCCGTTTTCAACTGCATAATATGCGGAATTTTATTTCAGAGGGGGTCATTCATACGTTTGGAACGTGAGTATCTCTAAATATTTAGACTTTTTTTTTACCCCTAAAATAAAGATTTAAAAATTCGTTAGAGAAAAAAAAATCTCAGTTTTTCAATTTCAAGGGGACTTCGGGTTGCTCTACACGCAACTATTTTTTTTATTTCCAAAATCACATGTAACAAATATGGCATACATACCTTCGTCACTTCGTTTCAATATTAACAGCATTCTACATATTATCAATCTGTATAATATTTATAGTTTTATACAGTGTATATGTTTCAGTACTCAAATAGTCAACATGTAATATCATATACAACAGGATTGAAGGAATCGGCAATTTGTCAAATGCAGCCAAAATTCAAGCGGTATTTTGTACAATAACGTAAATATATTAGGGATATTACAAAATGACGATCGCGTTCGGTGATTTTGTAAATTCCCTTATTTCTTACGTTATTTTATAAAATACCGATTTTCACAAACTTTCGCTAACATATATATATGCAGCCCTTGGTTGTGTTATAAAGAGCTGTTCGTATCCAATAAACAAATTAACCTGTACAATTTACATAGTTAATTAAGTGATTTGGTTTTCGAAATCAAAAGGTTTTAGCTCATGGGCGTCCACAGGGGGAGGGGCACTTCCCCCCCCTGGACTTTTGTGCAACTAAAAAATATAAGAAAAATTGAAGGAAAAAGAAGAGAAAAGTACATGTATACCCACTGTTACTATAGTCCGGAAGCACTAAAGCAGGCCCAGAAGCTAGTGATGGTCGGAAGCAAGGCCGTAGACTGGGGGGGTTACGGGGGTTCACCCCCCCTCCCCCCCCCCAAATGAAAAAAAGAGAAAGAAAAAAAGGAAAAGAAGAAAGCGAAAAAGGTGAAAAAATCGAAAATTTTACTAAAAATTCAGATAAAACAGCGTATTTTTGCCCAAAAAACGTATAAAAACGTAAATTTTTTCCCCTACGGCGAATTTGGTCTTCGACGTCGCCATTCATCGAAATCCGAATGTTCGAAAACTTTTAAACCCCCCCTGAAATCTTTTTCTTGCTACGGCCTTGGTCGGAAGAAATAGAATGAGAAGTAACTTAAATAAAGTAAAACCGTCCGCGAGAGAAGCGAGGTCTAATTTTTTTACGTTTCGTAGTGCAAATTGTGTAGTTTTAACGAGTTTTCCTTCTTTTTTCCATTTTCATTCTTGAAAACTTCGTTTGCTTGCCAGGCGAGAATAAATTGTGCCTACCTACCATTTATAATACGAATACACTGAAGGAGATCCAGCAGTTGGCGGTGGGCGGCAACATGATAATTGAATTAAATGTGGAAAAGTATGTCCGAGCGAAGCGAGGGCGAAAGTATGCAATTTTAATGAGTTTATTCTTTTATTCCGTTTTCCTTCTTAAATTCCATTTGCTTCCCCGAAGAGGGGAGGTACCAGTTGCCCAACGGGGGGGATTGTAGCTCCCCGGTATCGCCACTCCTGAAGTGAGTTCAACAACGCAGCCGGCTGACTAAGATATCTTAGTAGTAAGATATTTTCTTAGTGGGCGGAGCCTAAAACACATTTGAAAGCATTGGGTGCGCTGAGTCAGGCAAATCGTTCAATGACACAGCCGCTTAAGCGGCTTAAGCAGCTGCGTCATTGAACGATTTTGGCTGAAGCCGGCTTAGTCATTGAACGCGGTTCTGTTGTAATATTTTAATGTGTGCAATAAAAAATTATTTCAAAAATGTTTCATTCCAACCTTGAATGGCTAATAAAGCAAAAGTGGAGAGGAAAACTACAGCGGAGATATCACCATAAATATATTTCAAACGTGGTGGCTCAGTAGTCGCTAAATATCTGTAAGCGGCGTCTACATTAGAGAAAGATGAAATGTTGTTGGCGGAGATTCACGCTGCAATTCTTAGTGCGGTGAAGGCGTCTAGTTTGTGTGGCGCGACGTATGAAGCGAACAAGTGAGAATAATGGCCGCTCCGGAACGAAGTCGGCTATGATATAAAAATAAACGATATTTACGTCTTTTGAAGGAACATTTGTGCTTTATTACATTTCAACAAAGTGTTTCAAGTTTTGATTGACCACTTAAAAGCTACCAGGTAGGCTAAATCTATGCAATAGAAAATTCCGCTGTGGTGTGAACTGAAACAAGACTGTCGGATATAGGCTGGCCTGCTTGCTAGTCAGTACTCAAATAAAAAACACAGAATGACACAGATTATTCAATCACAGAATAATCAGATAATGACATTGAAGGGCATTTTAAAAACTAAAATATTGTCTCGGTTCAAACCCTTTTTTTCTCTTCAAATTTCAATTTTATCCAGCACAGCAAGGGAAGATCCAGAGGGGAGGGACGCCCCCCTCCCCATTGAAGATATTTAAATACTACATAAAAAAGTGTAAAATTGGTATTTGTGTGCAATATACAGATATAAGCAGAAAATTTTTGCACTTCTACAGTTCAATCATGTTGGATACGGTACCCTCCTTTCCAAAATCCTGGATCCTCCTTTGCAGCGCTGACATTTTTAACCCCTTAACTGTGTTGGTCGAGATAGGCTCGTTTTTTAAAATTACATCGTACGGTACTTGGTGTTCATCGAACTACGCTCGGGGTCGCCGAAATCGTGATCTCAAAATTCTGTGGGTTGGTCGACCTCAAATGCCATTACTTCTAAAATCAACTCCACAATGTGTTGGTCGAGTCCAGCTCATTTATTTACAGACGAAAATGCTTCCCCCATGTTTTGAACGAGCATAGTTCCTCGAATTTTAATTTCTATGTTTTCGTCGGCCGTAGCTCGGGAAAACGTTTTTCGAATTTTGACCTACGAAAAAAAGAAACACAGTTTTGGAAAGCGCATTTCAAGACGATTCCAATGATGTATAGCATGATATAGTTTGACGAAAAAATAGTTAAAATTTTTTTTCTCAGTGTTTTGAAAAATAGGATTTAATTACACACCGTAGAAGCAGCCTCGATGAAGTTAATTACGCAGTTAAGGGGTTAAATCCATTTCATAAAACTTACACCCATATGCATTAAGCAACTCCTGTGAAGTGACCTCCTGATCAATGGGAAGTATGATCCCATACATGTCCTCAAATATTTGTTTAGGAAACAATGATATAAGTAGATTAACTGGTGGTACATGTTCCCGCAACTGATCTATTGGTAGGATACCCCATAATACCATTTCTGCCTTAGATGAGACGAAGGAGGGCATTACAAGACCAGGGCAATCACAGAGGGTAAGGGAGTCATCAATTATTATCGTCTGGAAGAGAAATAATAGCCTTCGTCGCTTTCACTGTACGATGCAAAAATGTTACTTGGGCAATTAGCCCTTCCTTAAGGGGTCAACTATCTTTTTCTCCGATAAGACAATATGTTAATAGAGGTAACTTCAGGAAATTTTTTCCATACCTTTGCATTACTCCAATCAAAAAAGTAAAAATACCCACTGATAGTTCATCTTCTGAGGTATTTGATCTTTGTTCAATAAGTTAAGGGTACGGAAAAAAATTCAAACAGGTTTATTTTAAAAGTAAATGGACGTATCCTGTACATTTATATTTAATAACGACAAATTGAATTTTTTCTGTACCTTTAATTTGAACAAATTTTAGCAAATATTATCATATAGGCCTATGTATTTAAACCTCAGAAGATGCAGTATCAGTGGGTATTTTTATTTTTCCGATTGGAGTAACGTAAAGGTATGAAAATAATTATCGAAGTTACCTAGCTACTTACATGTTGTCTTATGGGAGAAAAAAGTGGCTGCCCCCTTAAGGAAGGGCTAATTATTGAAATTCTAATAATAATCGATTAATCGCCCAGAAAGTACGGTAATCAAATTACTTGATTTTAAATTAATAATATGAACTCCCGTTTCCAAGTTTTTCAGGGTTTTTTTTTCAAGAAAAATGTATAAAAAATAACAATTAAGATATTTTTTAAACAACAGTAACTTTTGAATAGAAAATTACAGAAAGACAATTCATGCGATGGTTTAATCCTGAAAACGAGATCTTTCAAGCGCCTGGTAACATGACAGGTTTCGCCTTTCAAATGATCAAGTATTTTGTAATAATCGATAATTTCCGATTAATCAATTACCAGAAATTATGTAATCAAGTACGATTATCTACAGAAATAATCAATTTTAAATCAAATAATAATCAAGTTAATAACCCAAGCCCAAACAAACTCAGTTCAAACTTTGAGAAGATCAAGTATGGTAGATTACCATTATTACTCGCAAATAAAGCACGTCACTCTAAATTTTGCAACCGAAAAAAAAAATCGCTTTCTCACTATTTTTGCCATTTTCAGGCCTGTGGATTGTTTCCGGAACAAGTAATATATATAGATTTTTGGAAAGCTCTGGTCGAGGCAAGTTCAACAGTATGTAACACTAAATAAAGTTACGATTTCGGGTGACCAAGATGTGCTAAGGTTTCAAGAAAATGTTCGTACGCGCTTATGACGCATACTATATAAATATTAGCCTACATGATTTTTCATAAAAAAAAGTGTATGCTATATGCGAGTAAATACGAAATACAACTCCTGTGTAGCATTGCATAAATTCCCGGAATTTATTTTTGGGGAATATTCCCAGGGAAATTCCCGATTTTGGGGAACTTTCGGGAAATTTATGTGACAATTATGTCAAAAACTAGTCTCTAGCAAGTCTGTACTATTCCAACATTTGCAAGGTAGCCTATAAAATAATTAAAATTGTTATATTATGTTGAAAGTTCTATAATGTTATTAGTATAGAATAATAATATTTAATAACCATTCCTTAGCTTTATTTCATTAATAATAATTATATGCAGTATATATATGCTAAAACAGTCCTTTATTAACTTTTCCATTCTAACAAATTGTAAGTATAAGTATAATATCAGTTAAATGTAATTATAATCCCAACTAGCATCTAGGAGTGTTGGCCTTGACGTATTCTAGTAATTTAACCTAATTTTGTATTAAACTCAAATTCGATCATAGTAAGAAAATAAATTTCCCAATTATGGGGATTTTATTTCATGCTCAGGAAAATTCCCCAATAAATTCCCTCCCTCGGGAATATTCCCATGCTTGCAATGCAACCCCTGTGACGTTCACACACATACTTACTTGAAAATGCTTAGTCTTCCCAGGTGTCTTAGAAACGGACACTTTCTTCTCCAGACACAACGAATTAATAGTCGAACTCTTCCCTACGTTCGGGTAACCAACCAACCCCACGGTTACGCACCCTTCCGTACCCTCACGTCTCAACAACTTAAACGCTGAAATCAACTCATCACGATTCAAAACTTTCGTCATATCATTCGTACAATCGGAACCATCTTCTTCATCTTTAGGTAAACATGAGTAAAAGAAAACTTTTACGTTGATGGATGTGAAATATTTTGACCATAGTTCCCTCTGTTGTGGAGTGAGGTAGTCTGCTTTGTTTATAAGAAGGGCGCATTTCTTAAGTGGGTCGATTTCGTGAGTGTAGTCTTCGAGGTCTTCACAGCGGAACATTAAGGGGTTACGAGCATCCAGGATTTGGACAAGGATGTCACTGAAAGTAGAAAGAAAGATTTGTACGCAAGGATTTTATAAAGGTAATATCTGTACTAGGGATGCCCGTTTTCGGTTATTTCTGTATCCCAATAACCGAACGATGTATCCAGATATTTATGCGAACAACCGACGTTTTTTTTTCTTTCTGAAAAATATTTTTATTAATGTCTCGGACAATTTTGAATACATTTCGACGAAACAAAAAGGCGATCTATAGAAATCATCTGATTTACAAGTCTAAAAATCTTTGATTCACAGAAATCCGTCAACTAAAGTCAGTTCGACCCTAACTTTGCAGTAAAATCACAACTGCTAGCGTAATTTTTTGGTGTTGGAAAAAGTAGTTTCACTTTTATCAACATGTATTACTGTACTACATGGTACATGTACAATAATGCATGTTGATAGAAGAGGAACTACTTTTTCCTACATCAAAATATTGAGCTAACAGTTGTAATTTTACTGCAAAGTTAGGGTCGATGACGAAAAAACTTTAAAGTCGGCTATCCGGTGGTTTTACAATATTATCATCGTTTAAGTGGTTTTACAATATTATAATTGTTTAAGTGGTTTTACAATTATCATTGTTTAAAAATAAAATGGTCAAGAATGAAAGCGTCAATTTTTGCCAGGTTAAGGATTTCATATCATAGACCGGATAGCCGACTATAAGGATTTTTCGTGATAGACGATTTTCTAGTGGACGGATTTCTGTGAAACAAAGTTTTTAGAGAAATCAGATGTTTTTTATAGATCGCCTTTTTGTTTCGTAGAAATATCTTCAAAATTGGTCGAGATATTAATAAAAATATTTTTTAAAAAACGCATTGTGTATTCGGATAAGCTTTATACGATCAGTTATCCGAATAACCGCGGGCATCCCTATTTGGATGTCAAAAATGCTTTCAGTATTATGTTGATTTTTAATTTAATTTTGGAAAACAGTTGATATTCCTTCATTGATGTGATTGGTGCAAATAGAGGTCATCATAACGTAGGTTGAAATTTCAACAAAAGTAACCACAACCGATATTCCCTTTCTATAAAGCATGGGTGCAAAATGTTCCATCTGTTCCCAGTAACCGAAGTTTAAACAATTTTCCCGTTCCCGGCGATTTATTTCATTACCAAAAATGATACTTTAGCTCAATAATTTTGCAGAGGCCTATTGTAACAAGTTTGGTGTCATTTGAAAGCTCGTGAAAAGGCGAGAAAAAATGTTTAAATTATTTAGCTACAACTATGAGTTATGCCTCGAGATCAAAATCCAAAATTTGTCAAATCATTTCAATGTTATTTGTGAACCATGCATTGAAACAATAAATCATGAGTTGAAATTTAGAATTATTTATAAGTCATATTTCTAGAGTTTCTTTTGGTCCACAGTACAATATGTCATCTATTTATTATAAATGTGACCACCAATGACAGTTACCCAATTAATACTTGATTTTCTTTTATTCTCGTCTATCACTCAGTTATTTTGTTTCCGATGATAACTCTGAAACCAAACATGAGATCGTAATGAAACAAAAGAAAGGTTGAAAAACAGGAAATGGACAAGCAAAATGCTGTGTAAAGTATTCAAATATGTTGTAATTTACGAGTTTATTTTTGAAAATGATTTTAATACTTCTGACTTCATGTCTGGCGTTCCCGCCTTCCCAGTGCTAAGATTTTGTTCCTGGTAACTAGGTTAGCGAACATTTTGCACCCATGTTAAAGAAATTTTACTATATATAGCCTAATTTCTTTACATTTGAATAATTATATAAATGTTAACAATTCCCATTTTCCAGGATAAAGAAAAGGAAACAAACACACCCCTTCGTGAAGTTCCCGTAGAAACAATTCTCGACGCTCAAAGAATAGAACAAGAAACCAAACAGGAACAAGAAAGACTTCGAATCCGTGCCCTTCGAGAACGAGGTCTTCAGTGTAACGCAGACCTTGGCCCAGACGACATGTACTGAATCACATCCACGTATATTTTAAGACTTCTTTTTTTTTTTTATTAAACATACTTTATTTATATGTTAACAGTCAAGTTATCAGGAACAAAATATAATAAAAAAATTCACTTGAATCTGTACAGTATTCATTATTTTCCAGATCATAAAAAAATGGAAGATCTATAATTAACGAAAGAAAATACTTTTACAAACCAAAATAATACTTATTCCGCCGAATTCTGCGAACTGTTCCCACAATCTTTGGAGTTATTTGCAGATAAAAATATTTCGTCGGACTCGGTATCACTCTTCGTTTCGCTCGAATTGTTCCCGTCGAGAAAATACATCAAGGAATCACTAAGCGTCTTCTTATCACTGAGCAAGTTAGTCAACGAATTAGTCGCGGATAGAGTTGCCGAATCGATGCTATCGGCAGAAGAACTAAATGAAAGGTCGTCCGAACTCGTGGCGATGCTCATACTCCGTTGGTGTAGGTATGATTTGAACGAATCCGTTAATTGACAGGAACTTAGGGTACTGAAATTTGGAATGATTGGGTTGGCATAGTCAGGACTTGCCGCCAAGTCCGAACTTGAAGAGAAAATCACTGGTCTGCGGTTTCGTGGGGTGAGCATACTTTCCTAGAATGAAAATATTAGTGGGTTAGTTAAAAGTTACCTACCAGAAAGTACATGCACAAGACTACAAAGGATGCTGGGTTAAATATTTTAGACGATAGGCTATTTCTTAAATGATTTATATTTTACAACAGGTCAATAGTTTTAGTTCTGTAAACTTTATTTGCCCGAATTTACTCGCATAGGCCCATAACGCGCTCCCTAGATTTCGTGACCGGAAAAAAAAATTGAACGAAAAAAAGAACGCTTTTCGCACTGTTTTTTCCATTCTCTCTTCACTGGATTGCTTCCGAAACACGTAATAAACATTTTTGGAAAGTACTCGTGAAGGTGTATGCAATGGTATGTATGGTGTAACACTACAAGGTTCCAATTGCGGGTGGCCGAGCTGTGCTAAGTTTTTTAAAAAAATGCTCGTACGTCCGTATAACACGCACTATATAAATATTACGCGATTTTTCGGTGAAAAAAAAACAAGGAGTGCACGATATACGCGAGTATATATACGGATACTTACAAGGTACATCTTCAATGCCTTGAATCTATAATTTTCGTTAAGAGTTGGACAATTATTGAAATTCGATTAATCGTCCATTTGAACAGTCTGCGTTTTCCCCCCACGAATGTAGCCAGCTTACTACTTTTTCTGTTTTTTTTTTTTTTTTCTGAAGAAAAACGTAAAAAAATAATTGGATCTTCAATCAGCAATAACTTTTGAGCAGACCGTCATAGATACAATATTCAAGCACCATTGTAATCCTGGAAACGAGATCTTTCAAATGCATTGCAACATGATAGGTTTTGTGTTTCATATTAATACTCGACTGTTTCCGATTAATTGATTATCAGAAATGGGGTAATGAAGTACGATTATCTAAATAAATATTCGAATAATCAAGTTAATTGCCCAAGTCTAATATTCAATAAAATTGTAAAATAAAGGAAAATATAGCACACAAGTTAAATATGCTACAAATTAGAAGAATTCACTGTACTTTAAAATAAATTTTTATGTGGTAAATAATAATAATTATTACAACGTCATACCGTATTTTCCCAGCTCTATATTTACAACTTTAGACAAGTTTTTACAACACAGGTCACAAAAAATAGTGCTAAAATTAAATAGCTGATTGTCATAAGATAATTACAAGTCTTGCCCAAATTCCCAACATATTTGTGTTGTAAAATTTGGATTACGGAGTTTACGGTACCATAATTTGCACCTCCAAATGTAATATTAGAAAATGGAAAATTTAGTAGGATTTTTACAATCAAGTAAAGAAGTAATTAAGTTAATCACCCAAGCAAAGTTAACAGCAGATCTGCAACTTTTCTCAGCTGCTTTTTTAAACTTGGTATGCAGTTATTTCAAAGATACCAAACTCAAATTAAAATGTATTCCATTTGTAAATAATAGTAGGTCTATTCCCTATTGCAAAAAATGGAAATTCACTTTAGCCTAAGGTATGAATAATGTTAGAATGCCCTTCTGTAGATACAAAATCCCTATTACTATTTTTTTAATTACAGGAATGTTATATCTTGCAAGATTGCTACATGCTGGGTAATAGAGGAGCCCAAAATAAATGCTTGCTATTTTCAAAACTTGTTTTGGTTTAAGAAATTAGTTGTAAGATCAATAGAGCTTCAAAGACAATTATTAGAACATTTCTGAGGTAGTAACTGCAGAATTTAAAAAAAAAAAAGTCCAGTACGTAGGGGTGTCCAAATACGGGTAATTGCCGATCCGGATATCCGTATGCTTGACCCGGGTTCGACCCGTGACCCGTAT
>JAQFYR010001076.1:0-10806 GCA_034694985.1 Campodea silvestrii
TGTGCAAAGTGTAAACAGAACGAAATCCCGTTATTGAAAAGCCGGTAAGTTGATTTTAGAATTCTGTTGCAATTTTCCTGTTATTTTTTGTCCGTTTGGTGGCTGTTTTGGAAATGTTTTATGACGTCATTTCCTTGTTTTCAAGCTGTTACAAAACAGTTTTAAAACAGCGAAACGGACAAAGCTCTAGTTATACTATTCTATATCTATGGTTGTATCTCTTTCGCCATTGGTCTCAGCCAGGTAGGTTCGTCAGTTGAGTAGTCGGGCTCCAGCTGGCTTTCATTTATGCGTGTGTTCAGTCATCACGCACTCATAGCAGGCTCAACTCGGGATAAATATCGCGTGTGAACAAGGCATAAGTAGTTGTGCAATGCACATGGTAAAATTGGCAAGGGGTACATTTATAACAGATGCGGTTCCTATTTTTAAAGATAGTGACAACAATGACCTTGTTTATTTTTCGTAGTCGCAAGAATATTCTTGTTACTTACAGGTAGGCGCAATAATATCCTTGTTACTTACAGGTATAGTCGCAAAAATAGAAATGCTGCTATCAGGTAGTCACAATAATACACAAGTATCGAATAATATTATAGTTTGTTATAATTTTCAAATCAGACTAGACATAACATTTTACAATATTTCCATTAGCATATATTGTACGAGCAAATTTACTGATAGATTTGTCTGATCTTCGATTAGTTCTTTAGTAAAATGATAAAAGGCCAAGCTATATTGTGATACTATAGTACAGGGGTGGCCAACCGTTTCTGTCGAAGGGCCGAACTTTTCTGTCAGGGTGTTCGGCGGGCCATACTGTATACCCAGAATTTAATTTTATAGCGTTTACAAATAATATGGAAACTATAACTATTATCAGGAAAATAAAAGCGCATTTGAAGGACAAAAAACAGTATTTACACACAATAGCAAAATATCAATATTTATTGGAAGAATTGTAATGTTTTCTTTCATAAGATTTTCCATATCAGCGGTAAGGGACGTATCATTGACCACTGAAAAAAAATGCAGAAGCGACAAAAAAGGTATCTGAGTGCGAAGGTCCGCTGGGTGAAAATGCTTTGAGTTTTCTATGGAAGAAAACGTCATTTTTAAGTGGATTTTACCAAAAACCTATTTTTTTTTGGCATTTTCCAATTTTTCTTTCAATTGTTATTATAATTTCCGGTTTCACAAAGTCCGGGGGCGGGGCTAGCGCCCTCTTCTCCACCCTACTGACGCCCATGAACGGACATCGAAGATCACCGCCAAATAAGTTCTCCAAATGAAAGTTTGCCAATGACGATTTTGTAGTACATTTCAAATATTGCAATTTTAAAATAATTGCTCGTATTTATGCACTACCAAACAATAAAGACATTAGAAGTACATATCAACGAAGTTCAGGATACTTTATCACTGAAAAATAATTCTTATAAAATTCTAAGGAAGACGAATATTTAAATTATGGAAGTACATTCAGAATCAACACACTTCATTTGCATGTATTCCGTATGACATTAGTGCTGATATATGAATATGAGGCGAATAAAAATTTCAAACTTAATGCGTTTTTCTTGAAATCTCGGAACGTTTTAACGCAATGCACACTGAAAATCAAAATAAATATAAGACACGAATGAAAAAGTTCGAAAAATGAATACAAGTATTGAAGTGTAAATCACTCTGTAATATTCCAAATTGTGAAGCTAGCGAAAAATGATTTTCATAAACAAAACTACACTACCACTAATTGATCCAAAATATGACTGCATAATAAAACCGCACTGTAATAGCGCGAATATATTTTTAGCTAACAGTACTAAAAATTTATAATAGCAAAAGGCAAAAAAATGACACAGAAACTTCTGTGGGAGCTGAAAAATTATTTTTTTAAATGTCAAATTTTGTTTCATCAACATAGCAAATAATAATGAAGAATTGAACACAGAAATTATCTGAAAGTCGAAACTCAACTCCAATTATATATAATGATATAATTATAACACTAATATATAACTAACTGAAAACAATTTACATTTTTACAGATTATTGATATGAGTTGGTTGAAAATACACGTATTTGTGATTTTATGTTGTGAAATATATTATACATGAAAGTTTATATTTATTTATTTTCCAAATTTGCTTCGCGGGCCATATCTGAAGGCCTGGCGGGCCACAAGGGGCCCGCGGGCCGCGGGTTGGCCACCCCTGATTTAAATGCTTGTGGACCAAATTTAGAAGATGAATTTCAGTGTAATTTTTGAAGAATCTGTGGAAGTTACAGATAAATTTAATTCTATGTTGTTTTGTTGAGAAATGGAAGTTGGGAAATGGAGTATAATCGAAAATTGGAGGCTTAAAATATCGAAGATGTTCCATACCAAAGCAAAGAATAATAATTGAGAAACAGCAATTCCTTCAGGATTAATTTAGTTCTGACAGTGACAACGAATAATTATATTGTTCTGACTTTAATAGAAAATTCTGTGGAAATTATATCGTTTTGGAGGGAATTTCTTCATTCTATCCTGAAACTGGTAATTTTGTTTTAGCCTTGCTTTGAAACAACAATTTGATCATTATATCCTAGATATGACAAATGGCGTTGAATCAGATGTCACTCTTGATCCAAGAGAGATTGCCGTACGATATTTGAAAAAGGATGCGAAATCACAAATTATTCAGAAGTGTTAGAATTTTAATGATTTTAGACAAACACAAAATTGGTAACAAAGATCTCCACGTTGTAGCGGTTATTTGCTGAAGTAAGGATTCCACCATCATTACGTCTTATGAATGACGCCTTTCATGCTTGAGACAAAGGAAAGCAAAATCCTGTATTTAATACTGCTTATAAAGAATAACTTCCTCACAAGAAGGCCTGCAGTAGTTTCATGTTAGCATAATATAATATAGAAATTTGTAGTGTCGCACAAAAATCGAGGATACTTTTAGTGTAATATGATTTATTTGTGCTCAGTATTGTTATTGTCTCTGTTGTGTGTTATTTTTATAAAACTAAACTTTGTTTCAATTGAGAATGGGTAAAATATTAAGATAGGTTGCAAAAAAATTGGAGTTTCTATATGTTTATTAAGCAAAGTGACACTTTTAGAGGGTTTAGTATACTGCACTTTGTTTTGTGTCGGGAATTAGAATATGTGCTGTGTGCACGAATTATCATACGTTGTTTTTGTATAACTTTTAATTCTTCTGAAATTTACAATTTATTACTCTTTACCACGCGTTCATTTGTCTCTTTCGTGAAAAACACATTACCAATTTTTCTTTTTCTTTTTAGTCAAGTTTTTTTAATTTCATTTATTTTTATCCAACATTCAATGTACAGTACATGAATACATGCAGCAACGGAAGAAAATGAGTGTAGCAGTGAAAAATGAAACATCTGATATTAAACCAAAGTTGAGTGCTGCTATAACTTCATGAAATTTCATTTTTGTACACCCCCCTCCCCATTGAAATTGAATGCCACCCTTACGCCCCCTTTGTTCAAAATTTCTAGCGTCGTCGCTGCGAGATCACTGGACATTATTCTGGGACTTTTACAGTATATAACTGGTATATATATTTTTAAATAACAAGCATAAAAGCTTCGAACTTTTTTATTTTGAAAAATACATCGATAAATTTATAACTGTAGTACAATACACAGTTAAAGATATGATAAATTATTATTCTAAACTCGTCACTGTCATCAGTAAAGCAATGTCTCCTTTTGACTGTGAATATCTTGTTTTATACCTAAGGTAGAAATACAGTACATACGCTGTAGGAGTGCCACTGATTATTCCCTGCTTCCAGCATCTGCCATCAGTGTCATGTGATCTCTAGGGACAGTTAATCTTCACGTTTCGGAAGTACAAAGTGTAAGTAATTCTCTCGACTGGAGGTCAAAACGTTCAAAAGATGCTTGTTGGCACTTTTTTTTTTGTAAAATGTAAGAGGAATTTATTTATGCAGTCATGTTTACTTGTTTTATAGCGCTTTTATTTTTACATTGTTACATGTATATTTTTACATTGCTACACGTGAAAAAAAAATAGTAGTGCGTAAGTACATCATGTTTATAGAATAAAATTCATTTGATTATACGGTACGTATAATAACGTACGAAAAAGAGTTGGACATTTTCGCACATTTCGTCAAATTCGTAAATTTTATCCGCGTAAACCGATGGAACTTATTAATCACAAGCCTTCCCTAGAATTTATTCTTATTCAGCTAATTTCTGCACACGATCATAAGAAAATGTCGTTATAGGCATATTTATTGAAAACTGGTGATCTGTAATATTTAATGTAAGGAAACATGGACGTGCAAAACAGGATTCCAAATGTGTGAATGTGTTATAAAAAAGCAGTGTTTGTGTTTTCAGGAATTCAGTTTAAGAAAAATTATGGTTTAAAATTGCTGTATATGCTAATGTTATAAACTGAGCGAAACTTCATTACAGCTTAGTTCATTTATAAGAACATTGACTTCGTGAAACTACTTGAACAAAAGTCAGATTTACTGTCAATTGACAATAGAATCTTCAGGATTTTTATCTGAAAGTCTTGTATGAGTATGACGTAATAAACTACTATTAAAGATTTATCCTGGCATGTATTACAAAGCTTCAATATTATTAGTTGATACACGTAATTCCTTACATTGTCACTATCTCACTAGTTCTTACCAATATTAATAATGCTAAAATATATACTTTATAGTACCGTTTTAGTAGACTGGATAACGCTACTTTTTTGCATTGTACTAAATGCTGTTCCATGGTAATTTTGTGCATATTATTGAAAAACATTCAAAGTAAAATGCAAATATTTCCTATTTAAATAGAGACCTAAGCAGTAATATTTTATTTTATTCCATTTTTTTACTACAGAAAATACAAGTCAAGTTTGCACTCTTACTGCACATTTATACAACCGAAACGGCGCTTATAGGTTTAGTTTACTAATTTTAAAATGTAAAAATTATAACATTACTATTATGCACATAAAGTAATACAAAGAGGTAACAAAACACCGTTAATACTGAGATTGTATAAAACGAAATCCAGCATTCGTAAAAAAATCTCTCAAGCAATAAATTCCCAATAAAGGAATTGAATTCCATTCTCTGAGTGCTATGTCGTATTTCTCTCTACATTTTAAGGACCCAAAGCGAGATTGTAGTGATATTCAACTAAAGAGAAAATTATGTGTTATTTCCATTCCTAACCACGTAGGTTTATAATTTAAAGAGAACAATACTCAGGAATCCAATTCATTTTCCTATTGAAGTGTATCAACTTGTATATCCTTAGCAGTTTCACCACGTACCCTCTCATTGCTAGCCGTGCACAGCTAATACGCGATAATAAGGCTAGATCAATGACCGCACAGAAATACGATTGGCAGTTTGCCTAATGGAATTTCCTCCCGCAATCATTTCTACGTAGAAAGAAGTCCCTATTTAACGAGTCTTTAGCCCCAGGCTCAAGAAGTGAAAAAAACTCATTACTTGGAAAATATTACATGGCAGATAATTATATATGAAACAGCGATGAAAAAAGGAGCTCTTCTTAATGTTTCAATTTAAATGTTAGCGCGAGGAAGATTGTAACTTTGTTTTCATGGAACAAAGAGGTTTTTATACATTAAACTAAAAACATAATGTGGTGTTTTTTTAGAGAGTAAATATGTATAATCATTTTCTTGCAGTTAGGAGGTGTGATATATAACCTAAATGTTACGGGTGAAAAAGAGGTAATTTTAAAGCAACAACAACAAAAGCAATGGAAATTGTTTCACGCATATACCTATTACTCAACACATTATGACATTCTCCAGTCTCCCTGAACAATAGAGACGTGTGGGACAATTAAAAGTTTCATTCTTAAAATTCCACGTATTGTGTTGTGAAAGAAATAAAGCCGTGGGGATCTGAATTTCCAGAGTCATTTGTAGACGGCAGTCCTATCGATTTGGTCATGTGACTTCCAGGGGAAGCTGTATTGGGAGTGCAACTCAATTTCCAAGCCCATCAATCAAAATTACCACAACCTGCCTAGCAGCTTCAGAAAATATTGCTATCGTCCCCATTATCCATGGAAGCTTGGAAGCAGAAGGATTGACACAACCGACATAATAGAAAAAATGCCACTTCACGCTGCCTCTGTATTTAGGATTCGAAACTGCAGAGGAAGAAAGAAGAGAGAGAACACCAATCAATCTATTTCAGGTTTTCATATGTTGTCCTTTTTTGCACTTTTTTTCTCTCTCTCTTTTATTGAAGAGAAAAATATTTCTGACACTGTCATATTATGAGAATCTCTATTTTTATTTCTGGGAAGCATATATAAATGAATCGCTTTAGAGCTTTGATTTTCAGGTGGGAAAGTGTCAATTGATAGAATGAGTTCTACATTGAGGGAGGGAGAGAGAGAGAGGGAGAGAGTAGTAGTAGTAGTTCGTTTTGCTTGGGTCTAGTAAATATCAGTGGAATTTCATTTGGGAGGAAAGTGAGCGTGAAATGAGTAAAGTGTACACGAAATGTGTAAATAATCATTAGAAAAGAGGAAAATGGAATTGGAAATAGACATACAGATGAGCAAATAGGCAAATGAAAACATTTGGAGTATACAGTAGGGAAAGAGATGCAGGTTACTGGAAATACAGAAATGGACAGTCCGAATGTATAGGTTAGATTTTGTTGCTTGTTGGTACGAACAAAACACTAATGTTTTTCATTAATGGGTTGTAGAAATACAAATTATTATATCCACTGATGAGTTGTTAAACGTGTCATCTTCATCGTTATTTGTAGGGTACATTTTTGTACACAACAGAGCAGGAATAACAAATATGTAAGTTTGTATATTTGATATTCCGAGTTTCTGACTAACACCGAACTGACTTTCTTGACGAAAACCTTTTCTGTTAATTGTAGCTACGTCTTCAGAACGTAATCATTATTGGATCTTCGCCACTATTTTAAAATTAAACTTGTAGATTTCCAGATGTTTTGTCTTCATTAATGTGATAGGTTTTGCAGTGAGTTAATACAAAATTATGCTGAAGTCATGTTAATTAATCTGACTTGAAAGTCATGGTACTACATTATATAATTTTAATATAATCTACAAGTTTTACATGGTAGTGAAGATCTAAGATATATCGAGGAACTGTTCTGCCACTAAATATCAGAAACCAAATAAAGTTCCCATAGCTCGAAGTTTCTTATAAAATAATTATAAAGTATCCCCAACATCTGTTCTATGAAAAATGATATTCAGTTATAACAAAAAGAAAAACAAAAAATAACAGAATTCAAATATATAAAATATTGAATAAATTATATTGCAATCATTTAGCAAACTTATTGTATTGTTTCTTTCTTTTGAAAAGAAAATCTCTTCACCTTTCATAATATTATTTACATTCCCATTGAAAGATGCTGAGGGGCATCATCCACGTATTGTACTTTACTTGAAAAAGTATCTTTCTTTTTTTCTGTTGTTCACATTCTGCCTTTTCTACGATAACCCCTCCTCTCATTTCACAAAGTTATAGGAAAAAATCGAATTAAATTGCCACAAAGTAAAAGAGGGAATTTCTCTTTCCTTGTCCTGCTTTCGAAAAGAAAATAACACTTTAAGGATGGTACGAACTCAAATACGACAATTCTTTATTCTTTATTGTAGATAGTTCTTTTTCTATTCGTCTGATTTTCAGAATGCAATTTTTACGTTGATGCAGTAGAATTTAGTTTGACTTATAAAATGTTACTTTTCTATTTAGATGTACTTCTCGTTCAAAAGTGTAGAAGTTTTCTGTACCGCAAGAAAAAAAGAGCTCAGAATTTCTATTGATTGTATTGAAATTTATTATAAAGATAAGGTCAGAAAAAAATCAAAAGGCATTAATTGAATATTTGGAAATATATCGGATTTTTGGAAGTTCAAGACCATACTATTTTATTTCCATATTTTATGCAGAGAAGAGAGAGCTTCCGGTGTCACAAAATATAAGAAACCATATTTATTTGTGCGGACTGTTAGCGCTGTCATAGCAAAGCATTTAATTGTCCTTAATATTATAGTGAAAAAAAATATATCGTAGTTGAATCCCCTATAGTACTTATAAGTATAGTCAAATTTGCAATAGTAGTACGGACCGCTACGGAGCTCAGTATTTTAACTATTCAAGGAATTTTTCATGAAATCTAGTATTGTTTATTCTGACAAGCATGTGTGGTAGTTATTTGACTGGTTAATTAAGAAGTCAAGTCCTATTTAGACTTGTATTAATTTGACAATTTATCCGACATTTCTTAATACACAAAGTTCACCAATATTCTCAACATGCAGAAAGCTCTAACAACCATACATCATTTACTGCTGAAATACGTAAAAAATTGCATTATTTGATATATTAAACTGATTTGAATACATTTAACACAGAGCATAACCCAAACCATGTTTGTGACCTTTGACTGAATTTTATGCGTACATGCAACTTTGAAAATATAACTGATATTTTTTCCCATTGTTTATTTTCTTGTGTTTCAGTGCTCATAGAATGTTTGAAAATCAAAGGCATAAAAGCAATATGTCGTGATATATCATCCATCTGTATTCTCTAATATTCCGAAGCCTTTTTATACTTCTGATAATATTATTAAGAAGCAGTTTAAAACAATTTACAAGCATTCAACTATTCAAGGGAAGCTATCAAATGGAGAAATAAACAGTCTGACTCCGATATCGCTCAATGGGCGTTTAGATTAGCTGATTTCTGGCTATATTCCTGCTCAGATTTCCACGTAGATTTTTTTTGGGTTCACATGAGCAGATTTTTTTCAGCTTTATTGTAGAGATGTGAGCTGTTACCAGTTGAAAACCGACAATGATTTCATTATTTATTTATTTTTAGAACTAAAAAGCAGTGAACTTATAATTCACGTTTTCATTCATCTGGTAAATGCAAATCAGCACAGAATTCTACCCAGATGATCAGCCGAGGTTGGAAATTTTCAACTTTCACCGACGGCTGATGATCTAGGCCTTTTTTCATCAGCCCATGTGAACGGAGTTAGCTTTTTCCATTTGATTACACATAGCTCAACCAGGGTCTATAGAATACCCCCACCCACCCCCCTGTGGGGGTTCCCGCGTGGGCTCAACCTCGTCAGAAATCTGCCCCGAAATCAGCTCATCTAAATACTACTTAATAGTTAATACATCAAAACGATTAGAGACTCTCAGACTTTTACTGTAATTTTCGAGTAGTTTTATTATTATTATTGAAACATACGCTACCCAAATATATTTTGAAATGCTCCCACAGATGGAACGTGTAATTCCTTAATTCAATAAGTAATGGGTTGATATAAAAAAAAATAATGACGGTGAATTTTCTCCCAAATTTCAGCAAGGAAAAAGGGTTGTTAATTATACATGTTCATAATTATGTTTTATGTATAAAGCCAGTATCACTTTCTTTATTCAATATTATGTTTAGATGTGGAAAAGCCTTAAAAGGTAGCCTACTTGTAAACTGTTTCAATTCGTCTGCTTGGTTATCTACAGATCCATTTATTTGCCGTTCTACTAACAGGAAATTGAGTTCGTTCCGAGGATGTATGCATTTCCAGGAACACTGTACAACGGATTACAAATTGTGACAAAGACTGTGGTAAATTGCGATCGGATTACGGCGAACTTTGCTGGATTGTGGTCAGTATGCAGGCGTTAGGGTTCACCAGATGCGATAATGTGCAACTCCTAGAACAATTAATTAAATATAGATGAGAACATCCAAATTTCAGGTATTTCATATTATCTGGAATCTTTCATTTTCTCTTTCTATACCATAAGATGTCACAGACAAAGAGCAAGAAGTTGAGAAAAATTAAAATAATTTTTTTTAGTTAGAAAGTTGATATTATAATTGCTCATAAAATATAAAGTCATGCTTTTTATTCACAAAATTTCGTTTTCTCGTTGTGAGTTTTGTACTTAAATCGACAAACTTCGAAACAATTTCTAGCAACTTCGAAAACAAACTGTGCTTTGTAAACTATTTTTATCCGAATATCTTGCTAAACCGGCATAATCACAAAGAAAATCATTAATGCTCGGTTGCTCCAGAACCTATGATTATATTTGACTTGAGATTTTACCACCATTTGATTACATGGGATTCAGATCTTTGTTCAAATTTAATTTCGGTTTAAACGTCTCTTTTTGTTGGAGCAACCGGGCATAAGTTTAGACCCAAGTATAGGGTATGAATAGCAATAAGACGGGTTTGTATACTGCTTTCAATATGAAATGCTTCATTACAATGTAAATTTTTATGTCAAATTTACCGCACAAGGTAAAATAGGATTGGTATTTTAATATTTCATTCATCTATGTATAAATATTGGAAATAAAAATCACTATAAGTATCCAAAATGATTGTCTAACGATAATATATTTAACATAGCCATAATGAAAAGAAAATTAGATATATTTTCGGGATACGTTTTTAATTTGAGTCATTAAAAACGTTTATTTATATTGCAAATATTCGTTTTCGCTGCATATACTTTACGTAACACATTCGAAGTTGAAAAGGGAAAGTTAAAGTAGAACGTAGATAATGACGTAAACAATTGTAATCCAATTTTACTTAACATTACAAGCTATTCTTGTCAAATTCCATTCGAAGCAGCATCTTATTTAAATTCCAATTGGTCTATGAAGTATGTAAAATTACCAGCTAAATTTCGTTTGTACTTCAACAAATCA
>JAQFYR010001077.1:0-10801 GCA_034694985.1 Campodea silvestrii
TCGTGAATTTTCGGGTTTAATGAAAGCCCATTGTCAAACGTTTACAAAATTATAAAGTTAAAGGTACATATAAACATAGTAAATAAACAATACAAGAAAATGATTGTGTTCAAATGCTTTCTGAAAATAATGAGCTCCATGCTGATGGTATTGCTAGGCCTGATGTCTCGTTTAGTGCATTAAGACCTTCTTTATTAATATGCGTTGATTCTATGTAGCATCTTTCATAAACATTACTATAAACATTTCATTATTATAAAACTTTCATAAACTCGAAAATTCATGAAAACTAATATTTTATTGCGTGAGAGAGACCCCTGAAGAAATGAATAATGAAGCAACTACTGCATTTTCACATACCGGTACTTCTAAAGTCTCGCTTCTTATGTGTTTTACGAATACTAAACCGAACCGTCATAGATTCATTAACAACAATAACCTTCCAGAATCCTTTTTAGACTTTAAACACAAATTTTAGTAAGGAGAAAATACACAGTTAATATTAAGTTAGAAAAATCCTTTACTAATCACATATAAACTTAACATGAAAAAAAAAAGAAAAAGAAATTCAATTTTCTTGTCAAAGACTGTCAAACCCTCGCTTCATTTAGCTGGAGCTCTTGAACAGCTTTGCAGTTTTTGAATACCCTTAGATTCCACAGGAAAAGAGAGAGATGAGAGAGAGGGAGGGGGAGGGGGTGGAGAGAGGGGGAGAGAGGGGAGGGGGAGTATTACAGAGTACAACATCCGATAGACCATTTTGATTCCAAGATGTGAATGACATTAGTTTCTACATTTCGCAGTATCAAACGCAGACCAGATGAGGGAAAAAAATAATAGGGTTTGCATGCCGTAATCATAAAACTGCCGAATTGTGTTTTAGTTTGGAGATGGCGAGGAGATGTTTTTTTTATTTTTAAATTTTTATCTTGGTTCAATTGTAATAAAATATTGGTTACATGTTACTGTAGTGTTATAGGTATGTACAATATACGAATGGGTTCAAAGATATCTATATAAAGAGAAAATTTCGATATCAATTCTGGGTATTGGCTGAATAGTAGAAAATAAGGTTCGACTACTGTTCAGTCATAGAAACAGTGACCGCTTTTAGTAAAAATTTCGAAAAAAATGTGTGTATTATTATTATTTTATTTTTTTACTGTGGTCAAAATGTATGTCATAAAATGATGTCTCGTGCTGTCACATACATTTTGACCTTAGCAAAACAAACACAGAATTCCACCCACTTTCATGAAATTTTACCACATAAGGTTATGCATGGTCCTCTGTAAGTGAAACACACATAGGTCTACTCTGAGTTATGATAAAAAAAAAAACTTTGTCCTCTGGTTGCATCACTAAAGGCGAATTCTACGTCCGTCAAAATATACAGCATTGAAATTCAGTACTTGAAGTCGAAAATCATGAAACCAAGCGTATAGAATTATATCCTAATTGAACAAATTATACAGAAGTGTCATCATTTAGGATAATTTCTATTGTAATTCTAATTCAATTGAAAATTTTGTTTAAGTAGAGAGTTCCCGTATATCGAAGTATAACTAAAAAAGCATATGGTAATGAACACGTCCATATATGGAAAGAGGGGATTGCTTTAACTATATGATGAAAGAGCATGTATAGGGGACCTGAATAAACCAGATAACTTCGCAAAATATAACAATAGGTGTAGTGCAACTTATAGCTTATTATCATCACTATTTTATAATATTACCGAACTTAATATATATACAGCAGGACATGCCAGTATGTCTTTAAGAGAGCACCAACATTTATCGACTTGCAGGTGTTGGAATGAAGTAATAAGTATGTTTTTTCCTTCCGTATTATTAGAAAATGACAGCAGGCCCGGATCCATTCAGCGCTTACGGGGGAGTTAGGGGGTCGGTCATCGAAAAAATGACGATGTCGAAGACCATTTTCGAATTTTCCTACGTTTTTGGGGCAAAAATTCGCTATTTTATTGGTATTTTTATTTTATTTATTTTTAGAAAAATGGCGATCTCGAAGACCAGTTTCGAATTTTTTACATTTTTTGGGCGAAAATATACTGTTTTATCGGGATTTTTAGAAAAAAAATGGGGGATGTCGAAGACCATATTCGAATTTTTTTAGGATTTTTGGGGCAAAAATACGTTATTTTATCGGGATTTTCAGGAAAGTTTTCGATTTTTTTTTTCTTTTTTTCTCTCTCTTTTCCTTTCTTATTCTTCCCGTGACCGTTCCCCCCGCATCCCCCCTGGATTCGCGACTGAATGACAGTTTTTGAAACTCTCATCGTCCTACGGGTTACTTTAAAAGTGCCTGACTGATATAGTGAAGTTGAAAGGTAAATCCAGGCATTATCAAGCTTATTCGGATATATACCAGCAGATGAAATCGGTATTTGCAAAATAAACTGAATTCTATATTTAAATATCTTACAGGTCATACATTTGTCCATTCTTTACGACATGCTGTTTGTAACTTATAATATACTGCAGAATCCATTACAAGTTCTTTACTCTTCTTCACATAGAAACTGAAAAATACCGCAAGATTCAACATTTTCATTTGAATTACTCAGTCAAATTCTAGTTTTTTTTTTAAATTGATCATAGAAAAACCCTCTCTATGACTAGCTTAGTGGATGGAGAGTTTGACTCTACTGTGAGGGAATTCCGGCTGACTGGTGTTCAAGCCATACAGCGGGAGTGAAAACTTTGTATCCACTAGCCTTCCCATTGTATGAGCATATTGAGTCATGTGAAGTACACCGTTCTCATGTGGTTCGGATACCACGTTAAAATTGTAGGTGCCCATATCCACCTTGTTGATTTATAGGCTGTTGTGGGCATTGACATTACATTATGTAAGTCGTACGTTTTTTTAAAGCGTCTGCGTTTCTCACTGTAGTGCTGACTTACATTACAGAATATTTTAATAAACTTCAACTTGGATTATCATTTGACATATTACTGACAATTTAATATAATTATGTATAAGTCCATGCATGCTCGTTAATATTATGTATAATTTATTCTTCAAGTTTAATTGACTGAATAAATTGAAGATGTATATTACATTCTATAACTTTCTTACTTCATTTTACCTTTTATGTAAAGTGAAGACTGCTACCAATTTCTACCACTTTTTATGAAACATTTTCATGAAGTAATAGTTCTTTCTGAGGTTTACTACTCTTCTATAAAACATACCATACTTTGTAAATGGTGGACTCACAACATTCTAACAAAATGTCATTTTTCCCTTGAATTTTTCCTCTTGTACAAATTGCTTTGACCATACCAAGTAAGACACAGTAACAAAGAAAACAAGATGAAAGTCACACAATAAAATGTATGTTATGGAAAATCTCTTGTTTGTATTCTGACTGTCATGTCTTTATCTGTGTGCTATATACTTACTGTCATTTTAGTGTCCTTTTTTTCTTCTTTTTCTTCAACCTCGTAATGTTTCTTGTTCTTTAAAAAAGAAGGTTGTAAATTCAACGTTGTGTTGCTAAAGAAAGGTCAATACATTGCTATTTTTCCTCTTATAAATTGTTATTCTCGGGGATGGTGCAGTACCCGCTAACAATTTGTTATCTTTGATATATAGGTTAAACGTTTGTTGTTATTTGCTTCATAAACTGGCTGTTATTAAGCTAATGGTACGTTTAAAATTATTTTAGAGTGTATACGATGTTTTATGTTAAGCTTCCGTCATAAAACAGCTCTTATTTAGATGACAATAACATTACCTCTAATTTCTTTGCCACACCCACAATGCAAAAGGTATTAAAAAGCAAATAAAATGGAAATAAAACTGATAACTAAAGAGCTTCCGAATTCCTTGATTTAGTTCTTTCCGGTTAGGTACTTACATTGTTCATTGTCCTCGAATATCACGAGGCATTGTTTTTGTGTACGTGTAATACAGAATACAAACTACACGGAAGTGGAAGGTAATCAATGCAGTTCAGTGTAGTTTGAACAACTTTCGTCTGCTGTTTTTCCGTCTGCTTCAGACCGGTAGAAATTGATGTTTCCAGACGGAACGTCATCTGCTAGAAGGATTTCTCGTCTGATTTACAGTTATTTTAATAAAGTTATTAAAATAATTAGTGTAATTATTTGTACAAGGTGTTTTTTATGATAATATTGAATTACAATTAAAATATAAATATAAGAAAATAAATTTCTCATTAAAAACTCACGTGAAGATGCCATTTTACGTTCACAGCTGCTGATATCAACATTGTTCCTGGTGAAAAGTATCTCTAGTAGATTCGCAACACCAAAAACCTCATAGGTTGTTCGTTATTTAAAAGTATAGACACTGAAAGACTGTCCCACGTACCACTACTGTATATTTTACTGCACTTGAGTATGAGTACGGATTTAGGTTCTTATTTTCCCTCATCCGGGTAGAGTAGGGATTGCGTTAAGTATAGGCATTCGAAATAAAATGAAACAACTACAGTGTTAAATACTTACTATGAGCTTAATTTTGCTTCACCCGGGCAGCGGATGAATACTGAAAATTAAGCCCACTGCAAATTAGCTGGTAATATTTTAAATTGAAAATAGTCCCATTTTACATTAAAAATAGTTCAAACCATGCCTACTTATCATGATTCATACCCTACCAGGTTAGGCAAAATCAACGCCTTAACTTCCCAAGGCATCTAATGGGAGGTTGAGTCCATTCTCACTGCTCATACTCAAGCAAACACTAGTAAATATGCAATACTGGTGTGGGGGTGAAAGTCTTAAATTTTTTCACGACTTGAAAAAAACAAAAATGAAGGTTGTACTTTGTGTTGATAAATGCTGCTAAGTTAATGCAAGTTCTCTGTTAAAAAAAAACTCCAAAATATAAACCTAGTTTAACTTTCAATTTTTGTTGGAACAACAGGACAAGACTTACATGAGATACAATACTGTACATTGTACTTTCGGAAATGCGTATATATATACGGTACAGTAAAGTACAAAATATCAATCCTGAAATATGACACGCTTATGGTTAAATTCAGAACTTCGGTGTTTTGCACTTTTTTTTACAATTCCAAGTACAATAGACGAAGGGGTGCTCACTTATTAAGTCAGGTTTACACTTTCGGATTAAGTCACAATTAAGTCATTGAAATGTCCCATTGAATAGTATACGAAGTCAATTAAGTCAAAAGTAAAAATATTCATTTTGGTGTACGCCTTGGAAGGGAGTGAGCACCCCCTCGACAATAGATACAAAAAACATGAACCCATCCGTAGAATGCAACAATAGAAACGGCATCTCTTACGTTAGAACTTTTCTTCAGGCGGGTACATGTTCCGTATCTTTTCTCTGTTCCTTCCCAGCATATTGTTTCCATTTCCTTGAAATAATATTACCTGTAACTTTGAATTTTAGTATTATTTCGGCTAATCCTTTCGAAAGTGTTCCTAACTCTGCATGATAAAACTAGGGTATCACCCGTAATAATAAAGCCGGGCTTGTTCACACATAAGAGTACTTCGGTGTAATGTAAAACATAATTCAACTGGTAATACGAGCATTGTAAATACTCAAATGTGGGCGATGTTACAGTAACATTTTTGAAGGTGCTTAGTTCGTATTCGTATATACTCTAGTTACATATATCACTTGTTAAAGGTTAATTGTGAGCATTAACGTATACGACAACCAGATTGACTAACAGCAAAGAGTAAGCCGCTATATTCGGGTCCCGTTGTATTGGTACACCATTCGCTCATAGTTTTTGAAAATAAATGTATTGTGAATTTAAATGCAACTGTATTCTGTAATAAGGTACGCTTACAAGTGCTGAACTCTATACCGCCTAAAGGCGGAATTCCAAAGCAGCTTGTTGCACTAAAAACTGCGAGCGAGTGAAATGTCCTGCTAGCGATATATTTTGAAAACCTTCTAAAACTATATGACCAGTGTATTTGTAACAAATCTGGTACTTTTTATGCTATTCTACTTGGGTAGGCTTTAAAACTTCGTTAAAATTATTAATAGAGAATTTGAATAGATGTGAAAATATTCAAACATTCGTATGCTGTATAAGCAAACACTATATTACTCGGTTACGGAAAACTGCCTTTATCGAAATCCGCCTATAACGGTAATGCGATCAGTTAAAATACGATTGCAAATCTACTTTCATTTGGTTATTTCACCTATGTATAATGTCGTGGGTGTGAACACAATGGATACATGGCAAGAACTGCTTAGCCACTAATGCACAACGATAGTATTCTGGTTTACGGTATCATAAGCACTTATAGCGTGACATATGTCAGATATATCTACGAATGTACAAAAATAGAACTATTAAATTTCAAATTTTTATGAAACTGTCCAGACAAGCCATTACATCTCTATATAATTATGATTCTTGTCTTACGTCGTTCATATTTTCAGGTCTACATAAAATCCAAACAAATTCACATATATTTCAGATTTATTATCAAAGTCGATGTGTTCTTTGTTAATGTGCTGGTGTTTATAAAATTACTGGTGTCGTTTTTAATACAGAAAGGACGGCAAAGTGGGCAAACTTTACTTGTTTTTTTATCCAACGTCGTAAGAGAGCTTTTTACATCCTTTTTAAATCAGAAAATGATGGGTCACCTGTACAATTTGAAACTATAGTTCCTAAAAGTGTTCGTATAACGCAACAGTAACGTGGAGACCAATCTGTTGATAATTGTTATTTCAAATATACTTAAGATCTTGAGTTACTCCAATTTATCAGAGTAAGATATCCCTTTACCTGGTCCTATTATGTCACCTTGCAAGGAAACATTCTTCAATTAACATATCTTCAAAATCATCTTCAAATGGGAGAACCAGCTGCTCAATACATCAGGTTTATATTTCTTCTGTCTTCAGGTTGTACTGATTTGTTGGAAACACAAAACTGACTACATCGCAAGACCGTCATAGGTTGCTGATCACTTTCTTAATTCTTCTGTAATACGGTGGACAATAGCCAAGATCATGTTCACATAAAAATATTCTTTCTCATTAATTTCGGAATTTTCTTATTATTATTCGTTAAATTGACGATTTCTTTCCTTCATCAGGTTTTGATCACAAATGTGTACTCCCAACTCCGTCCCTTTTTCGAGTACTCCGCTAGCTTGATTTTAATAAACTAGTAAGAATACTTCTCATTGCAGTACCGGGTATTAAAGATTTGCATTACACTAACTAAATATATATTGATGCTTTGGACATCTGTATTAGTGACATATTAAGTTTTTTTGTACAATGAAATACGGTATTTAAGCCATAAGAGCATTGTTCTCTTTCTCAAAGTTTGTGAAAGTAGAGACAGCATCGTATATTGTTTTTTTTCTTCCTGAGTAACGTCATCAGAAATATCAGTTAAAGCTTTCAGAGCAATAGGCATTGCAAAGGGATGAACATCTTCCGTGTCGTGGTAATCGAATTGACCATCGCGTTCCAGAAAGTTTCTTTGATACAGGATTGGCCGGCAATAGCTTGGCTTCCAGAATATGGCATCAATTACTAGATACCCAGAGAAATTAATGCAACGCTTCAAACAAACCAAAAAATAATTTGATTCTGCATCCCGCATATCTCTTTACAGCGTTTTATACCAACCAGATAAAGGGAATGTCAAACGGTACGTATATTGGCAGATTATTTTGTTTCTTGATTAGAATTTGCATGCCATTTAGCAAAATGAATATAGGCTACTTGATACGTTATTGTAACTTTATCTTCTACAATCTTGAAAATTAACATTTTATTCACGGATGACAAACATTGTGACATCAAATAACTGTTTCTTTACATCACATATTTGGGAGAAACTGTAAATTGCAAATGTTCAACTGGTATGCCATCTGGCATTCTGGCTTTACGTAACGAAACACAACAATAAGTTGATCGATCTCATCGATATCTGTTACATCACGACTCAGGAGTAAGGTAAACTATGATATAGAAGTACTTAGCGAATTTCAGTTCATTAATAAATTATTGTTTGCGTAACGTTCTCAGTAACTCTTCTAAATATGGTACTTTTCTATTCCACTCATGCTTTCAAAAGCGACGAATATGCTTGGTCATACATGAATAACATTCAGAGATAATAGCTAGATATTACAGATTTGATCCAAATACTTCTTCAGTGTCATACAATGTCCTATCTCTTACGAGTTAGTGTTAAACACTTATAGTGATCATCACACTACACCTGAACAACCGAGACGCACTCCTGATGTTGTTTGACTAGCACTGTAATATATAATGGTCTTTTTGTTTCGTAGTAAAAGAAACAGATTTTCTGTTTGTTGTGCAGTATTACAGACCAGTAATTAAGGTATTGTTTGCATGCGAATTAATTATTTAAGGTATTGTTTGTATATGAATTAATATTAACTTTCTTCCAGTATCATTTTTTCTACTTAAGAAATACGTGTAATTAATATGATTTTCTTCAATGTAACAGACGCGACTGCTGTAAAGTTTTAAACCAAATGTAAATGATGTGTTCAAAAATAACAAATGTTATATGCATGGGAAATAAAAGCTATATTCTATTCTATTCTATTCTATTACAGACCAGTACTGCCAATTGTATCGCTTTTATGCGTTGTTGCTTTTACGCTCTTTACTAATCTGGCGTTATAAGCAGCTCACTAGACAGTTTCAGCGCTAATACGGCCCTAAACCGACCATGTTCTAAACCAGAATACTTTGCAAAACTATTAAAAATGGATAATTATAGAGCATAATAGAAGACTAGCTTTACAAGTTTTGATCTTAGCATGGTTGATCCACTTACACAAGCAAATTCATTTGTCGGAATTCCGAAAATCCGAGAAGCATTTCATACTTCTGGGTATACAGTAAACTGAAAAATTGAGAATGAACTAGTAAAGTCGAGACAGATATGCCTATTTGCACGTACTTTCTCTATTTCGTAGCCGTTTGCGCGTGAATTCACAGAACCATTGTGCGTTACAAATCCAGGACGATTGCGCGTGGTGATCAAACAATTTTAATAAGTTGAGCGTACTCGAGTCAGTTTAGGTTAGGCTAGGACAGGTCAGAAAAGGACAGGTCGGGTGATGTCAGGTCAGGTTAAGCTAGGTTAAACTAGATCTGGTTAGGTCAGATGAGATTAGTTTAGGTTAGTCAATTAGGTTAGGTCACACTATATCAGTTCAGTTCAGTTTATGGTAAAAAAAAATATAAATGAAAACCTAAGTATCGGGGCCTTGTAACCGAAATTAGGTGGGTCGCTAACTGAAAAGACCCCTGAAAGAAATACAATCTGAAAGAAATTTCCGAAAAGCATCCGAAAAAAATCAAGATGAAAGATACAGAAATATGTCAAAGACATCTGATTAAGCACTGTTAGTGCTGCTTCACACTATTGCGCCTGACTTATACAACCAAACTTAAGTGCCGATTCTGATTTCCATTTCTCTTCCAAATTGAAATCGCACATATAGGCCAGCGTCAAGGAGGCCGCCGTCAGTATTTCTTACTTACAATGAAAATAAATAATCGTTTCATTAATTTGTAAACTAAAAAAACTGCTATACAATAAATATTCCACCCTGAAAATACATTAATACAAGTTTTACAAAAATTATGTACGATAAAAAGGTAATAACCTTCCAGCGTTCGTGATGTGCGCTCTATAATGTATTTGTATTATGCATTAACAAAAGGTTCTTTTTAAAAGCAATAATTTCTATTTACTTTGTTCCGCCGACCGTTTTAAGATAATTTCACATTATCACCAGGTGTGGCAAAAAATAAATATATGAATTTTGCTTTTCAAGAACTTTTACACAAGTAGGATAAATGTGGATTTGAATTTTTATCTACTACATTAGATTAACACTTGTACTTTAAATGTAGTATAAAACGAGTTCATTCATTTGGCTTATGGCCAGTCGTTTCCGTCAATTATTTCAACCACATCAAGGTCCCTTATTTGTGTTCCTGTCTTCTGTTTCCCTCGCTTCGCAAATTTTCCTCTGCAAATTGTAAGTCCAAACGTCTAGTCCCCTCTTATCCTCTGTTATCGATCATAACGCCCTCTTACACTATATAATAAATTGTACAACCCCAACACAAAAGTGTCAGTGGAACTACTGCAGTACACAATAGTACACGTGTTTCGTATGGTGCCACAATGCCAGTAGCAGCAGCAACAGTTAATTTTCCGGCGATGGGTTGTTATCCTTGTTTCGTTTGTAAGGAGAGTTTCGGAAATGAAGGATCATACAAAGAACATCTCAAAGGAAAAAAGCACAGCAATGAAGTACAAAGTTTAGTGATGGAAGTCAATATGGTGAGTTTTTTATTTCAATATTTTGCTGGTGTTAGTATTGCAATATTTTAATTATGATGTTATTCCTTTGAGTTTAGAAACGAGCAATTCAAATTTTAAAGCGTTATAACTTATAAGTAAATAACCATGGAAAAAGTTATAAAAGTATAACATGATAACATTCCATTCAAAATCCTATTTATTCATCAAATAAGATAACGTATTACATAATTATATGTTATCGGTCATTCCAGCTTGGGCACACATAATTATATTAAAACTATAAAATATTTTTATTTTTTTCTGTATTTCATATGGAGAAGCAGATGGCAAAACTGTGCTAGTCAGATCTTTGCGCTGTTCCGTAACAAACAACAAAAAACTTTTAGCATTAGTTAATAAACCAGTTCCGGTACACATAAATTTACAAGAGCGCATTTTCATTAAAATAGTAAAATAAAA
>JAQFYR010001078.1:0-10801 GCA_034694985.1 Campodea silvestrii
ATAAATTCGTTATTTCTTTTCTTTAAATTCTTGATATAGAAAATTGTGGAAAGTAGCCTACGAGATTTAATTGAAAAATACTAGTGTGGTAGCCACTAGCCAGGCTTTCCCGAGTGAGACGAGGTCGAAAAGTTTTACGTTTTCACTGAAGAAAATGCACCCTAGAAAATTAAACAAATGCTAGTGATACAAAATTACCTGATCCAAGCGAGGACAAAACTTTTTACATTTTTAGTGAAAATTGTGTAATTATAATAAAATTTTCAAGAATTTTTGCTAATTTTTCTCATTTTCTTCTTATTTCTTTCCTATAAAAATTTGGGGACGGGTCATTAGTGTCGAAAATCCTAGTGTCGAATGTGATTAACGCCGAATTCTCATTTGCCCTCCTTTTCCTGGTCCTACTTTCATTTTCCAAACAGATATGTGCACATTCCGAATTAAATAACGCGAAAATTCTTTACTCAGCTGAAATCAAACACATTCTGCCCACTCCCAGTTTCTCTCGGCTGTATTGCTTTCCCGTTTTCTTTGCTCTTCCTGCGTGAAAACGGATGCGCGTTCAGTTGAACTGTCTTCACTAAGGTCACTATTAAAATGGAAAATTTTCTTTTTATAGCTTTTTGTGATTCCGTACGTTTGTGAACTGCTATTTAAAAAAAGAGTACAAATTGACAAAATCATAAAAAAGAAAGAGTACAGTAGTTTTGACTCTGAAAAGAGTACTGTACTCTTCAAAAGAGTACGTATGGTCACCCTGTGTTAGATCATCATGGGATTTTCTGAAAACTTTTATTATAATAGTTAGGAAAAGTTTCTACGTGTTTGATTTACTGGATTTTATTTCTATACTATTTTTGTTTCATCCCTTTAAAATAATATTCGATGGCAATATGCCTGTCAGCGGATAGGCATATTCAGATGCGTGAGGGTAGTTTTTACTTTTCGTTGATGCTTGTTTTATTTCCCAGTAATTATTCGTCACATGACTAAATATTAAAATTATTATTTTATAAACACTTAAATGCTGCATTTGTTTAGTCAAAATTATAACTACGACTTTCGTAGTCAATAAGGCACCCATTATTATATATTTCGTTAGACCTAGTTGTCGTTAGCATTTCGATTGTCAATTAATTATTAAGAAAAGTGAACTATTTCTAAAAAAAAAAAAAAAAAAAAAAAAAAAAAAAAAAACATAATTTCCAAATACAGGTTATAAATATAGCCTAGTGACGTTCATTTTAAATTCAGTGACAATGCAATGGAACATTTCCGATTGTAGCTATTAGGAAAACGTTTTTTTTACATTATTTATATAAATTAAACATTGAGAATATCATTATATCTATTTTAATTATTTAAATTTACCGTACATCTGTCAATAAGTACGTAGGTTTCGAAAATTTAGCTGTCAGAAAACTCACAATTAAATCTCAGGATAGCCTATGTAATAAAAGTATAATAGGTCTATACAGCCATAAACTACGAGGGCTTATACCTAAACTACTATGATATTCAGTACAATATTTACACATATAATGGTGTTAATTCTTTTGAACAACCGCGAAACAAAAAAACTATTTCCACTGCTAGAGAGCTTTACCTTTCATGTATGTGCTTAATTGGTTTCGGAAAAACTGAATGCACTATTTCGACAAGGCTACTATAAATAAATGTTAATTTTATTTCTATTCAAAATGGAATCAATCAAATAACTATTTTAATCGTTATGGTGTTAATCAAATTTTCTTTGAGAAATTTTTTATTATTATTAAATACGCGATGAAAACAATTCCAGAAAATGAAACACAAACTTAGTTATACAAAGTAGAAACTTCACCTTCAATTCTGAGAGACAAGTACAGTATATAAATTTTTATCATCCAGAGTTAGCTGACGTTTTCATTACCATAAATACTGACATAAAAATGCATAATGGAAATACTTGCTTCCTATTTCATATTTAAATATGTTATCATTTAAATAATGTAATGAGGAGCTTACACTTTTTGTCGAAATCACTTCACTCCCACTCCTCTCCAACTCCAACCCAATTCCAACTCCAACTCCACTCTAACTCCACTCCAACTCCACTCCAACTTCACCCCAACTCCGCTCCAACTTCACTGCAACTCCACTCCAACTTCACATCAACTCCACCCCAATTCCATTCCAACTCCATTCCAACTCCATCCCAACTCCATTCCAACTCCATTCCAACTCCATTCCAACTCCACTGCAACTCCATTCCACCTTCACCCCAACTCCACTCCAACTCCATTCCAACTCCATTCCAACTCCATTCCAACTCCACCCAAACTCCTCTCCAACTCCACTCCAACCCCATTCCAACTCCACTCCAACTTCACCTCAACTCCACCCCAACTCCATTCCAACTCCACTCCAACTTCACTCCAACTCCACTCCAACTCCACTCCAACTCCACTCCAACTTCACTCCAACTCCACTCCAACTCCACTCCAACTCCACTCCAACTCCACTCCAACTCCACTCCAACTCCACTCCTACTCCACTCCAACTCCACTCCGACTCCACTCCAACTCCACTCCCACTCCAACTCCACTCCAACTTCACTACAACTCCACTCCAACTTCACTCCAACTCCACTCCAACTTCACTGCAACTCCACTCACACTCCGACTTTGGAGTAGAGTGACATTTTGTTCCTGAGTCCAGAGTGGAGTTCTGTTTTGTGCGTGAGCTCGAAGAGGAGTTGGAGTGGAGATTTGTATTTCAGTGGGTACCGGTGTGGAGTGTCAGTGGAGTTATTTCGACAAAAAACAACTGCGTTCTAATTTACATCATTTAAAAGGTACGATGCATGAAAATATGAGTTCTTATTTTTTAGTAATTATTTACATGTTTGCACAATTAAAATTAGTACATACAGTAGGGTAAGTTATTTGTATTGCACTCCACGTCTCCACTCATACTCTGACTTTGGAGGGGAAATAGAGTGGAATCATATTTTGTACTTTAGCCCGGAGCGGAGTTGGAAGTGAGTGTTGCTTTATGCCTGTGGAGTGCTGTTTCAGGCTTGCCTATGAAGTGGAATGGGAGCGGAGTTTTATTTCTGAGACACCTCTGCTATTCAGAAACTATTTGTAAATGGTTAATGTTCCAGCGGCATAATTAGTTTTCTATAGGAATGAAGTATCACGGAATATCTTTGCCGCGACTAAGATGAAAGAAAGCACGTTGTCGCCACTTATTTACCTTAGCCAGTTCAATATTGTCTGTTTATAACAGATTTAATGTATATTCGCTTTGCAGTAACCAGTAAGGAGTGAATGCCAGTACTATTTTCTATTTTTCTAGTATGTGAGGTATTGGATTACTGTTTCTACGCTTTCTGTCAAACTAAAAGTAATGCGAAGTGTGAATCAAAAAGTGGAACTCCGAGAACTACTGTTCATAACTACTGCTTAGCTCCACAAAACATTACAAGTAAGTACAAACTATTAATGTCCCTCACCGGCGTGCCGTAGGTACGTTGCGGTCTGCTTACACGAGCGCTGAATTTTAGGGGCCCAAAATCGCGGATAATTCAAATTGCAGAATTATTACTGGAATTAAAAAAAAAATTGAGCCGTGATTTCCTGTTATTTTGTGATAGTGCCGTTTTATTTTTATACACTAATCCAGTTAAAAATTATACCTCAAATTCTTTTGTTTAGAAAATCATCGTTATATGATACTTCCTGCGTAACTGTTTCTATTTTGTACTTTTACAGTAACAAATTGCAAAATGACAATAATTTCATGTTGCTCACGTATATAATTATCACGATTCTATTCATGTGTTAAATTCAATCATTTTCCTTATATATAGACTATGTTCAGTTATGCTGCTAAATATTGCCACATTCCATAAGTGGGATATATGCTGACCTTCATATTCCACAAGGACAAAAAGAACATTTTCAAAACGAAGCTGTAAAAAAGCAACTTCGGTAAAGGGAAAAACTAAAAAATGAGAAGTTTTCTAATAATAATATTAAATTTTAATAATATTGTTAAAACAGTGCACTTTTTAAGTGGAAAAGGTAAAAGATATTCGACTATTCAACGCTCGAGACTTAATGCTTTACACATGGGTGGCAACAAGGGAGGGCAAACCCAGGGGCGTCACCAGGGGGGCCAAGGGGTGCAGCCCTTGTTGATTTCTCTGCCCGCCCTAAGCCCCCCTAGAATTTTTGAAAACTTATATCACACAAAAATATTGAAAAACAAATTTTATTATTATACTTTCTATTAAAATAACAGTGAAACCAGTGGCGGCGCCAGACCTGTGTACCGACAGCGGGTCAGCCATTGACGGACGCGGGGGTCACACTATTAGTGCCTAGATCTTTATTGATATATACTTATAATAATTATATGTCCATATTTGAATCGAGTCGCCGATGGCGGGAGGGGAGAGATAGAGGGCCGAGCAGGAAGCAGGATCGTATCTCTGAATAAAAATATTGTGTGGCCGAGCGTAGCGAGGGAGAAATTTTTACGTTTTTAGACCAAAGTGTGCAGTTCAAATGCGATATTTAAGGAATATCCTATTTTCAACAATTTTGTTTCTTTCTTTACATTTCCCTATTGATTCAATTTAAGGGCGGAGCTAAATCAGAGAAAATTGCAAAGTCGAAGATCATAAATGCCCGAGCGGAGCGAGGGCGACTTTTTTTTTTACCTTTTTTACCCTTAGAAATTAGCAATTTTAAGAAAATGTGAGAACAACCATTAATGCCAAACGGAGCGAGGGCTTCCGATATGAACGAATAATTTTAATGACATTAATGAAGTTGAATCGGTGTAGATCTCCAATGATGTTACAAATCGTCCGGATCGCAAGAGGTAGGTGAAAACAAGGAGAACATTTAGTGGGAAAGTATTACTGCTTTTTAAGCAACAGAAATGTAAAAATAAGCTTGAAGAATATTAAATTTTTTTGCTGTAGAAATACATGCAAAGCAAATGTCTATGTTTTCATTCGTACTATACTGTACATACGGTATACGCATAACAATGTTCGATGTCTTTCTGACAAGAAAATGCTAAATTCCTACGTTTGGTTCTTATTGTAGAAAATGGATGTATCGCAGCCATATTATACTTTTTTCGTTTCCGGAATCTAAAGTGTATGCCAATATCAGAATTAAGTTTCATTGACAGAATATTTGTAAACAGTAAACACTGTTTAGTAATTTTTTTTTTTTTTTTTTGAAGAAAAAAAAAAGGACCAATTTTTTGGGGAGGACTGGTCAGTTTTCTCCCATGAAAATAGATGAAAACTAAATACATTTTCGATTTGTAGTTACTCAGCTACTTATTAATTAAATTAAACAATTCTTGCGTCTAATAAAAGGAAATTATCTGATCTTTCTGGTGGATGTGAAATTATTTTTATTAAATGCATATTTACTTGTCAAAATGAAAATTTTCACATGGTGAAACGATCAGTTTAAAACTTAAAGTTACGGTATTAGGGAATTTCTACTTACCTTCAAATTGGTAAAATCACAACAATATAAAGATTTCCATGATCTACAAGACTTGAACGTAATTTTTCACTTTTTTTCTATGGTCGTTATGGATCAATTCACCTTATTAAAATCCTGATTCGACCGGTAAATAAGCATTTAAGCGAAATAAATTCACATCCATCAGAAAGATGAGATCGTTTCCTACATTTTGGACATATGAACTGTTCAATTTCATTAATAAATACCTGTGTAATAGCAAGTTGAAAACTAACTTTGTTCCCATGTGTTCAGATGTAAGAAAACTGGTCTGTCCTTCCAAAATTTTGTCCATTTTGCGTTTCACAATGTCCTTTAAAAAAAAATTAAACATTGTAGTTCGATTTTTTTTGTCGGACAATATGTGTCCGACAGTATGTCTGTATATGTGCCCGACAATATTACCCCTGACCCCCCCTAGCGCCACCCCTGAGTGAAACCAAGTAACCAACATTGAAATATGAATTACACGAAATTAAAGAACAGAACACTTATACTACGTTTCCGTGGAAGTGAATAACTCGAGTTAAATTTTGACCCGAGTTAAAATTTCAACTCGAGTTAAAAGTCCGAAGCGTTTCCATGGGAGTGATCCCAAATCGGTAGTATATCGACAGCTGCGTTTGTGGAGAATGACAACATCAAAAGAGAAAAATTTTAGATATGGCGCGTGATGAAGATAATGGGAAATAGCTTTAGTGGAAAGTTTCACCAATGGTTTTCACACATTCCATCGAAAAATGTACCTCTGTTGCAGTGATTATATACGAATTATATCCGTGATAATAATTTAAAGTGTTTTAAATCGTCTATTTACTTTATTACGTAATTTGGTAATATGAAAGATTAATGTTTATTTTCAACTCAACAATGACACCAGTCGCGATAGAATGTTTTATTATAATATAATAGGCAAACTACTACTGAATAAACACTTTAATAATATTAATTATTAATGCGCAGCGGCAGGAATATTATTCATGTAGTAAAACATAATAGTTTACAGTATTATAGGTAAATCAAACACTTGACAAAATATTGGTCAATATTTTTCCTATCCAGCATTTCATTACTTGAAAACATTCTGCTTGTGATAGATTTCTTAAAAAAAAAAACTGATACCGTATGCATTAAATAAAAATTGCATTGAATAAAATCTTACAGCGGTTTCCTTATTATTTCACTTTACAAAAGTTATTAATTTTATATAATACGATTCACATATTTTTAGTTATTATAATAATACGTTATAGTTAAATGTTAACAATAATAATTGATTGCAACATTATTACCATATATTTTAGGGATACATTCATACATATATTATTTTTGCGACTTTAACATCAGCTGTAATCAACACTAGTTGTAATTTTTTCCGCCAGGACTAGAAGCAGAACCTTTCAAAATCGAAAGAAATCTCTCCCTTTTAGCCGAAGGGCAGAATTCAACTCGAGTTAAGAAGATAACCCTGGTTGTTTTCAGGGTTAACTCGGCAGCGTTTTAACCCGAGTTATTTTGTTTCCATGGGGAGTTATCTGGTGGGTTAACCCGGGGTTATCTTTTAACTCGAGTCAAACTAGTCCATGGAAACGTAGTATTAGACTCGTGTAAAACCGAAACAAACCTTATTGTATGTAGCTCTTGTGAAGACACAATTTACTCATCTGACAATAATATCACTTCAAAGCTGTGAATAAGCGTTCGTTTTGTCAATGGAGTTTATCAGTGTTACTAATCTTTATATTGTGATAGCATTTTTTCTGAGAAGTGTAAAAATTTTCCAATTCCTAAACACAAGAAAACACCTCTGGAGTATACATTTCGCATATACATGTACAGTATACAAACTCTAATTATTTTCAAAATAGCTGGATTGGTTAATTTCCTTGAGCAAATTTTAAAGTCTACTACTCTACTTATATGCAATACTATACCGTATCAGATAACTATATTTTTATATGATTAATACAGTAAGGCTATTAGAATATTTATTCGTCAGAAATAACCATCTCTGTTCAGAAACTTGGAAAATTTCGGAACAAATTTTAATGTCAACTATATATTTGATGAATATTTAGAACTCGTCTTCAGAAAGACACAATGTTTCAGAACTTCCTACGAGAACAATATTAATCTAGTATATATATATTGCGAATTGAAAGCTCTTTATATATCTTGTTGGAAATGTATAGTGTATATAAATATAAATATGACATCTTATTCTACATTAATTACTGTATATCAATATTAAAATGAATCTGCGTGATTTCCATTATTAAATATCACATTAATTTTGTGATTTACCCAGATTATAACTGTATTAATAAATTCTAATATACTGTTACTTTATTTTATTGAATAAGCATGGTTCTCTGATAAGAATATGCTTAATTTTATAGAATAGGTCACTGAAAAGTCATACAGTGTTCTGAGGACTGCTGGATGTACATCCTAGTTTCAGATTTATTCCTTTCTGAAAAGCTTATTATTCGTTAGTATTAATTTTGTGCTCGTACTGTATATTACTGGCTTTACTGCATTACATTCTTGTATCTTTTCGAATTTTTGTTGCTTTACGATTTGTAGGATTATTGATATGCCTCACACAGTCATGTAGTGCATTGCTATCAATTTTTATTTAGCATGTTCAAAATAAAATATGCGACAGTTCTAATACTGATTTACAGCTACCGTAAGTTTGCTCTATTGCGTATATGTCCTACTATGGTTGAAATCAATGTTTTTCTTGTTTCTTATTTTTGCTTTGTTTAAACACTGATTTATATCGTACATCATTGTACTCAAGAAATTACATTACATTAAAAAGCATTCCGATCCCCCAAAAATTTAAGACAAAATTTATGTGAGCATTGATAATCACAGCAGTTTCGAGATATTTTGTGTTGCCCCTCAGAAATCTTGTCAGCCCCCTTCAGCCCCCCTCCTCCCGGTTTAAAATTCTTGGTGACGACCCTCGGCACTTATTTTGTGAGACCAAAAAGATTAAAGCCTCCAGGCATGTTTTGAAACTTTCTCCCGCTAGGTGGCAGCAGTTAAACAGGACATGTGAGGTAGTTCGCTTCATTTGGAGCTTATAAAGTAATGTTCGTTGTGTATACGGTATTTTATTTCCCCGATCCTTGTTTAATTGGGAATTTATTTCAGTTATAGAAACAACGGATTTATGTTGCAATGAATTACTGCTTTTCACCAAGCAGTAATTTCTGTTGAAATAACCAGGGTAGCCACCTCTCCGGGTTTGACCTGGAGGCTCCAGGTTTTGAGAACTAAGCTCCGGGCCACGAGTTTCTTTGCAAAATCTCCGGGTGAAAGAGAATTTCGGAACTAATTTAGATTGATATAACAAACAATATACTAATAATATTATGTAGTTGTATATGAGAATTAATCTCAATAATCGCATTAAAACATCATCTTTTCTTAATAAAAACGTAATATTTTCGCCCTCGCTTTGCTCGGACGAACTTTATTCTTTTATACATTATTTTGAAGTGGTAATGCCTCAATCTTTGACAATGATAGTGTATTATAGTTTACATACACGACCACGTGGTTTCGGCACGATCAACATGCCATTATCAAGTAGTTCAATAAAATGAAGTTCATGTATCACGTAATTATGGTGGATACGATATGACTGACGTTTGAAAAAAAAATAACTAAGTTTCTTTTTAAAAACGTTTCTGAGGGACGCGAAGTCAAAATAATCTGTAAATCGGCATTGTGCACAGTTTTATTATTTGTAATCCCGCAGTAAGCAATAGTTTAAACTTTAAAGAACAAGTTTGGATAGAACCTGTGACTCTCTGAGCTCTATACATCAATGTCTGGCGTATATAAAACATTTATTTGTAATATTTTCATATTTGTTATTTATTGATCTCGCTGAATGCAAAACACCCAATGCGACAAATGTATAAAACATAGGTATGATGGTATTTTTCCATCACAGATATACTAAAAAAATATAAAAATATATGTACATGTAGCTCTTGTTAAACATTAAACTATTATAAAAAATGACATATCTTAAATATCTTAAATGACATATTTTAAATATTTCAAATGATATATATTTTATTATTTTAAATGACATATTTTGAATATTTCAAATGACACAGCTTAAATAATATTTACAATGGAGTCGGAGGAGAGTGTGCAAGAGAACAAATAAAAATATATGTACATATTTATTTTAAGGTAATGTCGGGAAACTGGAATGATATTAACCGAGTGTCTTGAAAATATTGACTCAAGATTACTAAATCCACCTATATGCTTCAAATAATACGAAACATTTAAAAAAAGGGAAAAAAGCAAATGAAATTAACGCTGTTATTCTATATTTCAGATGTGAACTCCGTCAAGAGTTGCTTAAAACAATTTGATGAAACAATTCAGTGTTTTCGATCTGCCACGATTGAGTCACGCAACCATTGCATTGGAAGTCTTACTGCAATTTTCAACAATACTTTCCCTGACCTGCTAAAGGAGCCTGATTCAGATTAATTTAATATTGCAAATTATTCCGTATAAAAAGTTAACTGTTTTACTATTATTCTGATTATGCTGTACACAAAATAAAATAAAGAATACATGTTTTAAAGTGCTGGTAAATTACGTCATTTGTGAAATTTGCGAGTACGATTATAATGCCATTTTTCAAGTAAAATGCTCAGATCGGAAGGAAACGCATACAACTCTGGCATCAATGACTCGACATACTGATTTTCGTATTTCGATGTGAAGAACTATAGTTTGGTTGTAGCAACTATTTTGAATATTATTGCAGTACTTAAATGGCCTAAGCCAGATAAAACTGTGAACAACTTTTTTTCACGGCTAAAATGGCTGTGCAATGTATTAGAGCCTGGTGTACAGGCGTACATCTAACTTGCGAGGGGTTGATGAATCTGCTCCCTCCCCCCAGCGCAAAAGAAAATCAGCTGAGCTGTTGGTCTGGAGTTGAACCTTTGAGGGAAAAACTATTTAAAATTGACATGGGACATGGCAGATGAGATAATTTTTGGCAGTGGCTTTCCTAAGAAATATTAGGAACTGCACACTTTAAAGACAAAGGGCGCTTACGGAAACGAAGAATTCTTACCCCACTTACAGGAAAAGCGTTCGGAAACTAAGAATTCGTAAGAAAAAAGTTGTCCTGGAACGCAGAAATTTCTTACGCCACTGCCAGTGGGTGGAGTGTGAAAAAGATACACTGCGTGCACTTTCAGTGGCTG
>JAQFYR010001079.1:0-10798 GCA_034694985.1 Campodea silvestrii
GACAGGTGTGTTAGTGTCATTTAGCCCCTCAAAGAATTACTAACATCTATTTCTGGAATGATATGTGGTAGTACCACAGTAGTTCCTGGCCGTTTAACTGTTAATTGGTGTTAATTGTGCTAACCCACATGCTTGCAGTACCCTGCATTCCACTAATATTCAATATACTCTGGAAGCCCCTGCCATTATTAAAAGTCAAATATCTAGAAAATATCAAAGTGACCAACAAAGAAGTACCCATTTCATCAAGAATATGATACCAAATTTCTTAAAATTAATATAAACCGAATGAGATGTTTTCATACCCCCCCCCCCCTATTCCACTGCCGACCTTCCTGAAATGATATTGCGCGACGTTACTTAAAATACAATTACAGTACAAAGAAATTACATAATGGAAATTACCTTATAATAAAATGCTACATTTCACAACTTCACACATATAAGTAGGATTGTAATGTACTTTTTGCTACAACAAAAAAAATCGATTCAATCTAACAGCATTACATTTTATTTAGGAATCGAGTTTCCTGTTCGGGGTAAGTTGCATAGAAAATTGAGCGTTCTTCCTCCGTGCATCTTACAACGGACATTAACATCGGCGAGGTAATATTACTCATTCGTGTTACATGCGCATTTTCAAATCGTTGATTTTTTGTGTTCAATGTAAGATGCACGGAGGAAGATCACTCAATTTTCCCAGTGTAACTTGCACGGGACCAGAGGTGGAACAACTCCGTGAGCTGCACTCTGCTCCAACTCCACACACACTCCGGCTTCGAAGGGGAGTTACATTTTGTTCCTGAGTCCAGAGTGGAGTCGGAGGAGAGTTCTGCTGTGTGCTTTATCTCAGAGTGGAGTTGGAGTGGAAATATGTATTTGAGTGGGCACGGGTGTTAGAGAAGTGTTTTCAACGAAAAAATTACATTCTGTAATATTTAACACATAGGAAGTACAGAGTCACGTTATATTAATAATAAAGAACAACACCTGATACCTGATAGAATACCTGAAGCTGCTAATTTAAAGCGAAACCGGTCGTATCAATAACAATTTAATTATTACAAAGTTGGCAGACATTTGTTCTTTATTATTAACATTACATTCTAATTTAACTCATTTAAATGGAACGATACATGAACATTTAAGTTTTAATATTATTATTATTATTATTATTTATATATACTTATTTACGTGTTTGCACAATGAAAAATTTCTTAGTGCATTGTATTATAAGTTATTTGTAATTTAGAAAACAACATCCCACACGGGACCCAAATTTTTCTTATGTGTTATATTGCTGTATTAATTAAAGGGGTACAGCACTATCGATATTTAATTGAATATTGTCGCCCTTTGTCCATTTAAAATTATAAGTTATTTGTATTGCACTCTACTCCAACTACACTCATACTCCGACTTCGGAGGAGAGTTATAGAGTGGAGTCACATTTTGTATTTCAGACTGTAGCGGAGTTGGAGTTGAGTGTTATTTCACGCCTGTAACTGGAGTGAAAGTGGAGTGCTATTTCAGGCTTGCATATCGAGTGCAGTGGTAGCAGAGTGCTATTTTTGAGCTACTGCCGGAGTGCAGTGACGTCAATAAGTCCCACCTCTGCACGGAACACCAAAACGGGACATCTGCCAATGTTCTGTGTTTTCGGTTGTTTGAAAATAATGTGCTTAAAAAGTGTATTCAATAGTTTTCAAATGAGAAGCATGAACTGCACCACAGATAAAACAAACAAATTTTAGAAAAACATTAAATTGTGGTTCAAGTGAATAACTGAATATTGAAAAAATGATTAATCGCCGTAAAGTACAGGATTTAAAGTGGTTGGCGACAAATTATGTAAAAGGAAACATTGCTAAAACAATAAGGATGCATGAATATAACGGCTGTAAGTACTGCAATAACAAATATATAAATTTGGAATGTGACGAATTCCAAGGTATCAGGCAGGCATTGGAAACTATTCCCGACACCACGAGAACTACACTTTATGATAACTTACTGAAGTTATTTGACAAATATTTCCATTCTATGTTCGGTAAACGACGGATACTTTATTTGATCACATGGCTCTGTGAGAATAATACTCTGGAAATTAAGTACAGTTCTTTTTCTGATATGGAAGATAACATGTTTGTTCAGAAATTAGGGAAATATATTCGCATTGTAAATTATAAGCGCTCACATCCCGGTGCAGCATGTTATAACGATGATTGTTTTAACAGTGTGTTACACAATATAAGTAAGTTGCATGTTTTAGATTTACGTGGGATTTTATTTTCTGACTATATTATGGCACAGATTGGTAGAAGTTGCCTTTTCATCAAAGAACTATATGCTAGTAACAATTTTTACAACAGTTATGTCGGCAGTAATTTTACGCCCGTTGGATTCCAGAAACTCCTTTTTGAAAACTACGAAAGCTGGAAAAGAAACCGATGCTGTGATACGTTGCAAACTATTGCTGTAGATATAAATTACGGGTCGGTCGAAAACACAACATTCTACAAAACTGACTCATGCCTCATTGAAACTCTCAACATGATTCTATCAAACGTGAAGAATCTCAGAAATCTTGGAGCAGTTCACAATCATAAACACTCTATTAATCGAATAGTGGAAGTAGCTACTTCTCCAACGCAAATAGCTGCAGGTTATGTCTCAACTTTAACCATCGAACTGATTGAAAATATGAAAACTCTTTGTCCAAAATTGAAGTTCCTGACCATGAATTACAATCAAAACGATGAAGCACTTAAACTTCTGAAATCTTTGGATAACTTAGAATCTTTAGAGGAACCCTGGAGATATGGTGAAACAATACAGGTTCACTCTTCGTTGTATGATGGAATTTTACATTCTGAATGGACAACTTTGAAGCGCCTTACTTTAAGAACTGGAAGTTGGGGAATTAACAGGGAATTAAATGCTGATGAACTGATTCTGAAACTACCAAATCTGGAACAGTTGAAACTCTATGCTTTTCCACAGGTAGAATGGAGCGGAGACAATTATTTTCAAGCACTTAAGCATTTTACTTGGCAACCAGGGACCATACGCAATTTAAATTGGTTTTCGTCATTTTCCAGCACCATTGAAGAAATAATAATGTCAAGTTGTGAAGATCAAACTTTTCTCAACTTCTTCACCACAGAAGACTTTCCTGAGTTGGAAAAGCTGACCATTTCAAATCTTAAATTTGATACAAATCTGCTTAAAGGTATTGTGAATAATATTAGCAAGTTATCAGTGATTGGTGATATTAGTGCTTCTGAATCTGAGATACTTGAATTTGAAAGTTATTTGAAACAGAACAACATTGATTGTAAGGTGGTTGATTGTAGGTACCGACAGCACTACATCTAATGGTATGGTTTGTTGCTTATGATTTTATGTGATATCAATAAAATAGTGGTACTTGCATATATTTTCCATTATCTTAGATTATATTAGATCAGTAACATAGGTTGGATCTAAACCGCTTCCAATGAGACAGGTTATTTCCAGCCATTTTGCCTTTAATGATAATAAAGACTTCCCCATGGTGGAAAGCACAAACAGATGAGATTAGTAAAGACCTTTAACGTTTCAAACAAAAGTAGAAATCGCAGGAGATAAAATAAATGTTACGTCCAGCGTTCGGTTGTATGGAAACATATCTTCCTCAGACATATCATAAAGCCAAATTGATTTTCAGAGCATTCAAAGTGTATTTTAGTTCTCTGAAGACTTCCCATGCAAAATACTAATGCATGGATATAGGCGGGATGCCAATCCATTCGATCGCTGAGTTTGAATACCTTTCATTTTACTTTGCAGAACAATTAAAACTTATATTTGCTTATGACGTAAAATATGCTGTGTATTACATGCACAGTATGTAGGGTTCAGCAGATAGGTGTATCAGTAACATTAAACCCTCAAGGACTTACTATGATCTATATAATTATGTGGAATAATGCCTGGTCAAAGAATTTCAATAAGCCTGCCTGGTGAGTCCTGCTACTCCTGTATTCCTCTATTAACTGTCATATTAACTATTAACTCTATTAACTATTAACTCTATTAAAATTATCAATTAACTGCCGCTTCATTACCAGTGTTGTATTTCCAATTCTAACATTTTATACTCTTCGTTGCTTATATCCTTAGGTATAAGGAATTTTCCGACAACGGAATTCTTTTGGTAAGAGACTGCAGTCACCTAGGGCATTGAAGTGTGGTAAAGTACTATATAACTGGATACTATGTGTTCTTATATATTCAGAACAAAAATACATGCACATTCTCCACCTAAATTAGTAGTTTACCCATATAAAGTATTGCTTTTGCCCACCTACTTTATTTCATTTCCCATACAGCGTATTCCCTATCTGGGAAATACATCAGAGAATTTTTAAAGCTTAAAGGTAAACTAAAAGCAAACAAGATCTTCAGGCGACAACCTATATGACTATAAAGGATCCCTCTGTCTTAATTGACACACGCCGCGACGGCGTACGGGGACTTGGATTATACGGATCCATATTTTCTGTGACCTCCAGCACAATTGCAGATAATGTGATCAGCATTATGCTCTGGCTGGCCTTTACCCGTGGGTGTGAACCCGAGGTACCCGTATTCAAGAGGCTGGGTGAACCCCAGGAATCGTTTAATTGAATTTTTGAGAAATGTTTTCATCTCCTGTCTCGGAATCGAACCGGGAGCCTCTTCTTCTCAAGTCTGGAGCCATAGCCTTCGACCACGGCGATTCCTCCTAATTGGTAAAGAAATATTAAAATCCATCAACTGGCATTCGTTCATATGTGAATTAGTTTGCAATTGATTATACAGTTCACATCGTATGAGGAATATTATCCGTAATCGAGAAAGAAAACCTATTTAAGTCTACAGTATTTAAAACGTTAACTCTTTTGTAATAGTATCTTCTTGTATTTTCCACTGAGGAAGACTTAGTTATTATTAAAAGTGAACTATCTTGTAATTATCTGTTTCATTTCAAGTTCCTAAAATACATATAACTACGTCATCGGTAATGTGCCACTAAATCGTTTAAACTAATATTAACCTTGAGAGTAAATTTAATCTTTCCCACCTAAAGATATACTCGTGTGATTGGTTGGTGGGATGACTGAATCCACCCGCCTGATTTCCTGAAATAATATTATGCAGTTTGTCTTTCTCTGAGTTTGCTCTTCTTTAACAATTTCAGTTGGTAGCCTTACCATTCTCCATTACTGTCCAGATTGGGAAGAAAGCATAAAAATCATCACTCAGTTGGAAGTCATTCACATGCAAATTGCGATTGTACAGTTTACATCGGTTTAGGGATATGCTTTTTAAACGAGAAAGGAAAAAAACCACATGAGTAAACTTTAAATCTTTGTAAATAAAAACTTCATTGTTGACCGCGTCTTCTCGTATATTTTCCAATGAACTCCCTATTATTAAAAGTGAATGTCTTGAAATCACCAATTTCATTTTAAGTGGTAAGAATTTCAATACCTATTTAATCTAGAATATTCCCAGAACTAATATTAACATTTAAGAATGTGTGTAATATTCTCACCTGAAAAGCTACCGAAGTGGCTGATCCAATGATTTAGCATACACCCGTCTACTGGTCTACGTTCCTAGATGTGATTTAAAATGCAACTACATTACAAGGAAATTGGAATTATGATAATTAATATAAAATAAAATGTTATTTCACGCAACAAAAACATGAAGCACAACTATTGCCTGGACAGGGTTTCAGGGTAATTGTTGTAGAAATATAATCATTTGAAATTAGTGGGCGGAATTATTTATATGTATACATATTATTAAATTTATTGATAAAATGTGTCCTTACAAAAAATACACTCAATGAAATGTGTCCTTTCAAAAACTACACTCATTAACAAATTTTCAACGGGAAGCATGAACTGTGACGCATCTAAAACAACCAAAAATTTATACAAATATTTTCGTGACTCAAGTGAAAATTGAAAAAATGACCCGTCGTCGTAAACTACAAGATCTTTCCAGTTTGGCTTCAAACTTCGTTACAAACAACATTGCTAAAATTGTTAGAAAGCATGGATGTAATGGCTGTAAGTACTGCAACAACAGATTTTTAAATTTAGAATGTGAGGAATATAAAAGTATGAGGCAGGCATTGGAAACTATTCCAGAAACCACGAGGACTACACTTTATGGTGATTTATTGACGTTATTTGAAAAAGATTTACATTCTATGATCGGAAAACGACGATTTGAAATTCTTTACTTGATCACATGGTTCTGTGGGAATAATAGTCTGACAATAAACTACTGTTCCTTTTCTGATATGGAAGATAACATGTTTGCTCAGAAATTTGGGAAATATATTCGCAGCATAAATTTCAGGCGTTCTCACCCTGGTTCAAAACGTTATAACGATGATTGTTTCAACAGTGTCTTACATAAACTAAGTAAGTTGTATGTTTTAGATTTACGTGACATCTCAGTTTCTGACTACATTATGGGACAGATTGGTAGAAGTTGTCTTTTCATCAAAGAACTATATACTGGTAACACTTATTATGACGTTAATTTCTACAGTAATTTTACGCCCGTTGGATTCCAGAAACTTCTTTTTGAAGACTACGAAAGCTTGAAAAGAAACCGATGCTGTGAAACCTTGCAAACTATTGCCGCAGATATAAATTATGGGAATGGACTAACAGAAAACACCACATTCTACGAAACTGACTCGTGTCTCATTGAAACTCTCAACATGATTATATCGAACGTGAAAAATCTCAGGAACCTTGGAACTGCACGGAATCATAAACATTCTATTGATAAAATAGTGGAAGCTGTGAATTCTCCAACGCAAATCGAAGCAGGTTATGTCTCAACTTTAACTGTCGAATTGATTGAAAAAATGAAAACTCTTTGTCCAAAATTGAAGTTCATCACTTTAAATTTGAATCAAAACTTAGAAGCACTTAAACTTCTCAAATCTTTGGACAACTTAGAATCTTTAGAGGAACCTTGGAATAGTGGTGAAGCAATACAGAGTCACTCTTCATTGTATGATTGGATGTTGGATACTGAATGGAAAGCTTTGAAACGTCTAACTTTAACAACTGGAAGTTGGGGAATTAACACGGAAGTAAATGTTGATGAACTGGCTTTGAAACTACCAAATCTGGAACAACTTAATCTCTGTGATTGTCCACACGTAGAATGGAGCGGAGAGAATTATTTCCAAGCACTTAAACACCTTACTTGATACCCATGGACCATACCCAATCTAAATTGGTTTTCGTCATTTTCCAGGACCATTGAAGAAATAATAATGTCAAGTTATGAAGATCAAACCGTCCTCTCCGTGTTCTCAACAGAAGACTTTCCCGAGTTAGAAAAACTGACCGCTTCTTACGTTAAGTTTGATACAAATCTGCTTAAAGGTATTGTGAGTAATATTCCAAAGTTATTAGTGCTTGGTTATATTCATGCGTCTGAATCTGAGATACTTGAATTTGAAACATACTTGAAACAGAACAACATTGATTGTAAGGTGGTAGATTACATGTACCGACAGCACTACATCTGATGATATTATGTTACTTTATTCTTACGATTATCATGTGATTGTAATAAAATAGTGTCACTACAGTAAATATTGCGTTTTGTTATATTAAGTGTGACTAGTTAAATAGGTTAGATTTTTCACCACTTCATATGAGATAGGCAATGTCGAGACCTTTTACTTTTAATAATTATAATAATAGAAGTTTCACCATAGTGGCAAAAATACAAAGAGGTTACTAAAATATTGAACTAAAGTAGAAACCAAAGGGAATTAATGAGATGTGGCCAGCGTCCGTTTATATCGAAAGATTCGAAACATCTCACAGTCAGACATACCTGAAAACCAAATTGACATTCAAAATATCCCAAGTTTATTTTAGTTCTTTGAATAATTCCCATTCGAAATACTGAGGCATATTAGGCGGGGTTCCAACCTATGAGATTGCTGAGTTTGGATACTTTCATTTTACTGAGAAATCAAAAGTTATATTTGTTTGTGAATTACTGTATACAGAGTATTACAGAAATACAGGGTTCAGCAGACAAATATGTCAGTGTCATTTAGTCCCTCAAGGAATTACTATAATCTGTTTCTGGAATAATAGTTGACAGTGTGACAGTAGTTCATTTAGCTGTTAAGGAGGGCTTATTCTGCTAAAGCACATACCTGCTGTACCCTACATTCCGCCATTATTCAATATATTAATTAATTAATTGTCGCTCAAGAACCAGTAGTTTGATCCTAAGTCTAAAGTTTCAATCATTTCATTGCATATGTCATAAGTTTCTCGACCCCACAATTCCTTTGTTTGAAGAAGGCAATACCTCTAGATCATTAAAGAGTGGTAAATACTATGTTCGCTGATACTTTGTGTACTTATTTGTTTGATATTCATCAAAAGATATACACACACTGACCATCCAAACTATTGATTCCCCACCTAAATCATTGCTTTCCCCCAATAAGCTTACTGCGTCTCCCCACCGACAATGTTGCTTTTCTCTGTCTAAATTAGTGCACCTCTCAACTGTTAAACAGCATATTATCCATCATACACATACCGTAGGCAGAGATTTTTCCGATGCTGAGTTAATGTGTTCTTTCTCAACTTTCTCAGCAATCTCAGTTGCTGGCTTTTCCAATCTCCGTTGGTGTCCTGATTGGCAGAGAAACATGGAAATCACCTCCTTTGGCAGTCATTCATATGTGAATTGGTCAGGAAGGAAAATAATCTTATGAGTAAACTTTAAATCTTTGTCATTCATAATGTTAAGTCTTTTGTAATCTCATTTTTTAATTTCTCACTGACAACTTGAGATAGGCGTTGCTAATATTAACGGTTAAATGTCTGGAAAGTATCAGTTTCATATGAAGTGTGGGGAATAACCAAATACATATTTCATTAAGAATATGTTACTAAATGTTTGACAACTAATATTAATAATAAGGGAGGAATTGTGGTGTCCCGTGTCAGCAGTTATACCGAAAAAAGTTGGTGACCGTCCTCCGTACATCTGAAGCACCAAAAATCGATGATATTAAAATTCACATGCACCAGGAATGCCAAATTTCAATTAAACGATTTTGATGCCCGGTGTAAGATGCACGGAGAGGAAGCACCACCTTTCCTCGGTATATCTTAGAGCGGACGCCAACATCTACGCCTGAAAGTAAATTAAGTATACCCTCCGAAAAAGCTACTGTAGTGGCTGCTCTTATGCCGCCTTCCACCTTTTACGATATGACTTAAATGAAACCACCTTTTACGATATTAAACACCAATATCCACCCGTAAAAGTAAATTTAGTGTTCCCTGCTAAAAAGCTACTCTAGTGGCTGCTCCAATTCACTCGCGCACGCTCTTGAAAATAATGTTTTACGATATGATTTAAATGTAATTAAAATACAGAATGCACGATATGAACAAACCATACAATTTTCACCATATTTCAATGATTGTGTAATGTACAATGAAGCGAGAAATGTTGTTAGTAAAAAATTTGGTGATTTACCCATAGAATTATATCAGGAGAAGATTTTTCACATTTGTTTTATAAATATAGACAAAAGAGCAGTTTCGTCAATATTTAAATTAGTAAAGCACATATTTAAAATTTACAACTTTATTAACAACATTATGAACTAGTTAATTTTTTCTGTCTCATTAAACCAGTATTTCTCGTGCTCATATTTTTTGTTATGAAAGAATTCATGTTATTATTGTGCATTTTTTCCAAGTATAGAATGTTAAAATTGATAAAGAAATGACGACACATTCCACTAAAGTAATTAACATGTATTGCATTATCATTAATTTGATGCAAGTTATAATATTATTTAACACGATTGCGCTTTACATAATTATGTATATAAATATCATTGTTGTATACGGGCTGTAGGCCTCAATAAATCTTTCTTGCTACCTATCTATCTACAGAATGCAACGAAAGTATGTAATTTACAATGGTATTTTTAGTATTTTAAATAAAGTAAAAAGCGCGAATTCACACACGTGAAACATGAGACGAAAAATGTTTCAAGTCAGGATTTCAGAGTCACTTTGTAAATAAAGAAAACTCAAGTAAAAATAATGAGGAGCATTATTTTTCAAATCAGTTTTTTCTTTAAAAAGAAACACACTCAATAGCTTTCAACGGGAAGCATAAACAGTTGCACATCTAAATATGTAGGAACCAAAAATTAATTTTAGACAAACATTTTTGTGATACATGTGAAAATTGAAAAAATGACCCGACATTCTAAAATACAGGATCTTTCACACTTGGTGTCGAATTATGTTACAGAAAACATTGCTAAAGTAATAAGGAAGCACGATGATAATGGCTGTAAATACTGCAATAACAAATATATTAATTTGAAATGTGAGGATTACGAAGGCATCAGGCAGGCATTGGAAAATATTCCTGAAACCACAAGAACTACACTTTACGATGACTTATTGAAGTTATTTAACAAAGATTTGCATTCCTGCGTAGGAAAACGACGATTTGAAATTCTTTACTTGATCACATGGCTCTGTGAGAACAATACTTTGGAAATTAAGTACAGTTCCTTTTCAGATATGGAAGATAAGATATTTGCTCAGAAATTTGGGAAATATATTCGTAGCGTAAATTACAAACGTTCTCACCCTGGTTCAGCACGTTATAACGATGATTGTTTTAACAGTGTGTTACACAAAATAAGTAAGTTGTATGTTTT
>JAQFYR010001080.1:0-10797 GCA_034694985.1 Campodea silvestrii
CAATGCGCACCCTAACTCTGTATCTCCCATTCCTCAACTAAAGAGAAAGTGTCGTTCCTCCATTTTAACCATGTGGAACATTCAAAACTAAATTTGTTCAATTCTATTCAGTGACTCATGAGACAGTGAAGAGGTATGATCGGTCTTTCCACTACGGCGGCCGTAGTGCTTGCTGTTATTGCCATTTACGGAGTTAGTGCGGCGGCCGGAACACATTCCGCGGCAGAGAGGCGGTTCAGGAGAGCAGGTAAGCAGTGTTTTTTGCGCGGGATGAATTTTGGAGAGATTTTTTGTGGGTTCCGGGTTCGAACCCGCGGTAAATGGTCTATCCGGGTCATGATTTACCTCGTTGTTTTGTTTTGCAAGGCTGTGTTCGATTGCCGGCAAATCTTTATTTTTATTTACATATCGCGGGATTCTGATTTTATGGAAAACTAGAAGATTATAAGTGTTTCTTATAGATTTATAATTCAACATTTATGCTAAAGCAAAAGTTAAGGCAAATCGTTCAAATAATAGTTATTGTCATTAACAAGTGTACCGATTTATATCAAAGTTGAGATGTTTATCTAAAAAAAAAAAATTGCCGATCGCCTATAAAATAGTGCACTGATTGGTTGAAGCTCTTAAAATGACGATCAATGATTGGTTGAAGTGCAAGTGAACCATTCTAAGGAAGTAAATATCCTCGTTAGCAATTCTGGGACAAAAAAGTGTTCATTGTGCAAAAATATTTTCTCTTTGGTTTTGCTTTAAATAATCTCTGAGGGTGTGAAATCCCGCGACCCATGAATTCCTTGATTAGAGAAATCGAAGGTAGTTCCCCGAGGGGTTAAAAGGTATTAAAACACTGTACTGCTGCATCTTATACGTATACTTAATTATTCAGTTTTGATAGTAAAATTAAAGCGCTATTATCATTATGCATGGAATCTATGTCTCTATATTCCAATTCATTTTGAATGTGGCACTGAAAATTCTTTAAAACATCGTACAGTAGGTACTTTTCAGCAAATATTTTCAAATGTTGCGAGAATTCCCGCGTAAAAGCATACTATAAACTCGTTTGTTGCCCTGACGAAAATTGCGAATACTTTGTATACATTTGCTCGAATGTGTTAATAATTAAAATACTATATTGTTGTTTGAAATGGTAAAAGGTTGTAATATTTATTGTACAATAAACTGTTTCGTTTTCAATATTAAACTCATAAAGACATTCATTAGAAAATTTAAAAGCTTCCATTAATAAATAATAAAAGCGTAAATAACTTCATAAGGATTCGGACCTGTGATCACTGACCAATGTTCTATCTGGTGCTTTCCTTTGACTTACAATAATATCCCTTGTATTTAATTTCATAAAATATGAACACCAAAAAAATGCTTTGTTATGTTTGTCACGGTAAGTATACGCCGATTTTTTTTTATCATTAACATCACTTTTAAATAGAATTAATTTTTGATTCGAGAAAATGACTAAATTCAAAATTTTGAATTCTCGGTGATTCAGATTTCTTTCGATAGTTCCATACAAAGAAAGCATATAAACATTTGTCATGTGAAATCTTCGGGCAGTGAGATTAAAAGAAAAACATGTTTGTTTTGATGATGGTACATAATATTGGGTCCAAACCAGAGATATAAATAGTGGGGTAAAAAAATCTGTGGTCCAAACTATGCGATGTAATATTATTTTAAAGCAAAACCGTAAATGATAAGCTTCTCACACAATATGTGGGATTAGATCGGAACGGGATAAATTCTCTCGCTTAACTCAATGACAAGAAAAATTGCGATCCGATCCAACGTAGTGTGCGAATAGCTTCGGCTACTACATCGGATCGGATCGGAACCGAATTGAACCAAAAACATCGCATGCATTCATAATAGTTGAAACGTGAGACCGGATCGGTTCAGAACTGAATATATTCCCCCATTCAACTCATTGACGAGAAAAATTCCGTTCCGATCCGATCCGACAAAGTGTGGGGCCAACGTTAATAGTAGCCATAAATTACATCATTTTCAAACATTTTTTTGTGTTGTGTTGGAGGTTGATACAATTTACGAATATTTCAACTGCATGCCTATTTTAAATTATTTTGCTTAAACATGAATGAGATCGAGGCCAAATGCATTCGAGCATTCCCCGTGTTCAGTTCGCCTACTCAGGACGGAGCTATATAATTAACTTTTAGTCAGCATCCAAATTTCTAATTGACGTCATAATTATGTGACCGAAATTTTGTCAAACATTTTTGAACCTCCCACCATCTTTTCTGCCAGTTTGAGTCAAACTGGCAGAAAAGATGGTGGTAGGTTCAAAAATAGCTTGCACAAATGATGGCTTGCTGAATAGGCTACTTTATGTCAAATAAGACGCGAAATGAAAATATGGATGCTGACTGAACGCTAGCTAATCGCGAGGACCTACTCCAAGTCAGGGGAAGATCCAGGAATTGGTCAAGGAGGAGGCTAAGATCAAATTGAAAAATACCCCAAAAAATTACAAATAAAAACTCAATACAGGTTTAGGGGTCGCGCCGCAATATCGGTTCCATACTGGCTCACACCACATTTGATCACACCAATATAGGTCCTACTCCCCCTACTGTGCATCTGTACTTCAGTCCTACCAAAACAAAACTTACGGATTATTTTTTTATTGAGGCTTCAGGATGCTATTTACAGAGGTTTGCTGATAGATTGAACCTGCATGTGAATATTGTATATAAATACATTGCTCTGATGATGATGACACGAAACACAGTTCTATAAACATAAGACTTTTCAATACGAGAAACAAACAAGTGTTTAAGGGAAGGAGTACATTGTCATGAGCACGTTATAACGTCACATGCCATTGACGAGATGGGGGAGGTGATGGGATGGGATGGGATGAGATGGGATGGGATGAGATGGGGGAGGTGAAGAGAAACTACTGTGAGGTGCAAAGGGTTGTCCGAGCGAATAAGTGATGCCGAATTTTTTTTAAAGTTTTTTTGGCACAACATGCGCATGTAGTTGTTCTACAAAAAACATTTTTCTACAGCTCCAAGGAGGGGGCTGAAGTCCCTTAGCCCCCCTTGTAAATCCGCCCCTGCTACAAGTGGCAAGTTATTGATAAAACTCGTCGAGCAGCAGACGACAGTTGAATGAGCAGCCTCGTCCGCGATTATTTTCTGCTTATAAATAAACTTCGAAATTATCAGTAAATTTTCCGCATTCAGAAATGCACTTCATGTTCATCGACGTATGAGGATAGCGCTTTTACAAATGTATATTGTTGTGATTTTATTAATTAAATGTAGAGCAATCGTCATGTATGTGTAAAAATACCACTTGGAACCAAATTTTCCTCTGTATTGTATTAATTAAAATGGTGAATAGATTATCAACAATATTTGATAAACACAAATAAAAATTATAAGGACAACGAAATTCGTGAATTTCTCAATGGACTTTGGAAAAATTCTGCAAATACACTTGTACTTGAAGAATGTCCCTGTATTTCAATTCGATTAACATCAATTTAGGAAGAATTAAGGAACCACGTTTTGAAATGATTTCCTTTGTTTTTCATGCTATTGATTTAATGTTTTGCACGACTTTCATTTTAACATGTTCAAATAATGTATCAGTTAGTGGCAGTTACTGCTTGAAACGCTCCAAGGCACACGCGTGTTCGTGTATAGGAAATTATATTATTAAATTTGCTACTGTTTGGTGAACATACGTGTAGCATGTTCGGTTTTCTTAATTAGTTCGGATTAAAAAGTTGTAGATTGATAATTTTATTTTAGAGGTTTGTTTCTTGATGATGTGAAAACATTTTTTATAACGGGGTGCATAAAGCAAAACTAAACGCAAAATAGCTTGAAGTTTAATATCGTATTACAGATACCTTTTTTTGCTATATTATTTCTGTTAGTTATTTATTTAAAAGATAAAGAACTCGCATGACGTCTATTGATTGGAGCTCGTAAGATGAAAATCACTGATTGGTTGAATTGTAAACGAACAAAACCGATGGGAACGTAATATCTGCGTAGGCAATAATATATGGGGAAAAAAGTGTTTTGGGGAGGTTCATACATAGCTTACACAGTACATAAGGAAATGTGTGCAATTTTTAAAAAAACACAAACTTAACTTTTGCATTTGGTGGATTTCTTCTTCTTGCTTACTTTTTTTTTTTTTTTTTTTTTTTTAAAGTGCTTGCACTTACCGATTTTGTTTATAATTAGGCATTTCTGCGAATTCTAGTGAAGATATCTCACACCCATGCCGAACATTTAAACTTGGGGCCCCTTCCCCCACCCAAAAATTACTTTTATTAATTTTTACTAGAATTTTTATGTTCGATTTGAGAATAAAAAAAATAATAATGATGTCATTTTAATTTATTTACCCTTTTTATATACGATACTAGAAAATTACATAATAAAAAATTGAAAAAAGTCGATTTTGCTGAGGAACTAGGCAGCCGCCTAATTCGGATAGTACTTGAGTCGACATACATAACCGCCAATTTCTAGAGTTATCGTCTCGAAATGGTTATCTCAAATACGTAAGCACTTTTACACTTCTCCTATTTTTATGAGCTATACAGCTTTCTATAGTGTTGAAGAATGCTGTGTAAATTCGAAAAAGGGAAAAAATCCTCGCCAAAAACTATCATATATGTTTTCGTAGTATTTTGTAGGATTTTTTATTATTGAACGCAGAAATTGGCGTTATAGTACAAATCAAAGAAAAGGTTCCTGTACCGTACACAGATATAGATGATGAAATAATCAATGTTATTTTATTGAGTACAGCATCACTACCATATACTTCCTCATATACGGTTACTGTCTGATCCACTCATTCAACAAATTACCATACACTTACGAAATAATAAATTACCAAATGCAATTACAACCAAATTTATATTCAAAACAGCTAAACGGAACGAAAAAAAAAATACAAAAATCATAAAATCACCTCAACGCATAAGTTATTCAGTAGCTTTATTGGCATTTTACAGTGTCGCGAATTTTCCATAAAATTTAACCACCTACGCGTGACATGGCTGACCAACATTCGCGGCAAAAAAAAAAAAAAAAAAAAAAAAAAAAAAAATCATCAAAATTCATGACGCATACCTGCTATATAAGCACTCACAAACATGTTTTTAAAAGAACTTTCTTCCGCTAAATTAAAATAATGCAATAATTCATAATGCTACAAAAATTGCATCTAACAATACACAGCAATATTGCAGAATATGTTGTACGCAATTGTTTCTTAATTTCTACATAGGTAAAAGAATAATTGCAACTGTTCTTTGAAATTAATGAAAGCTATGACCTTCTCGAATTGTTTGTATAAAAGGTCAATAGCATTTACGATATTGTTGCCTTCGTAGTATTTACTGTATAGGAAAAGTTACTTTCTTTTTAATTAGTGTATATATGCTGTGTATAAAATACCGGTGACATTTTTCTGTTCTTGTTTATATGAAAATTAGATCAGGAGATAAAATATAACTGGATTTTTTATTATTATTAATTCACGAGTTAAAAATCAATAAAATCAACTTATTATACAGTAGCATACTTGTTGGTTGGCATAAAATAAATCTTGCTTGAAAGTATTGGAAAAAGTGAGACGCTGATTAAATAGGAGATACGGACGATCATTAAATGATTTTCATTTCTATAATTAGTCTGCTTCTTTTTAATATGTGAATTTTTTTTATTTAATGCAAATGTGGCATCCGATAAAAAAAAATAATTCATATAGTGGTGATTGTGCGGATAACACCTTTAGAACTAAACTAATTCATCGTGGAATTATGATTTGGGAAATATATTTTAAATGGTCAAACCAACGAAATTTGAAGTGAAATATTCGACTGAAAGTATATGAATTTGGACACTGTATATATTCCGTACTTTCATCAACATTTACTTATTTTATTTCCAATCAGGTTTGGTTATTTTTGTTTTGTAAAATATATATAACTTAATTTTTTGAAATGTCGGCTTAATTGGAAATCAAGGGATGTATATATACTTTACTTTAAATGAATATTGCTATTCTCGATATTCACCGGATAGATCCTGAATCCAGTGGACTTTTACCTACCTTTTGATTCATGAAATATCTGTCTTAGCATACTCACTTCAACGAATTTCCAAATACAATCATGAGTAGAGCATAGTTTAGCCACTGCAAGTATTTTTAAAAGTAAGCGGTGTTCGACATAATATAACTTTTTAAGACGTTCGGATATTTTACTCAGATTAGATAATCAAGTTTGGTAAAAACAAAAAAAAGAACCCGCTGGGAATTGAAATTTTCCCTGTTTCTGTTTGACTTTGGAAAAATATTATTTGGATTAAACTGATTTAAAAACCGTTCACTGAAAATTCGCAAAGTTATTCTACTATAGGAACCGAAGAGTGAATTACTTTAGTGAGTCAGCCCAGTGAGAACATCTTGTACTCCTCTTCACTTCGACTGTTCCACCCCTGAGGCAGAGGTGGAACTAAACTCATTTCCCACTCCATTTAAACTCATTTCCCACTCCATTTAAACTCATTTCCCACTCCATTTAAACTCATTTCCCACTCCACTCCGACTTGTGAAACTGAAGTGATATTTTATAGTTCACTCCGGAGTGGTGTAATGTTTTGTATTTCACCCCGAAGTGGCGTGTTATTTTGAGCTTGAGCCGCGGAGTGACATTTTTGAGTTGGGGTGGAATTATTTCTGGTGTAATAACGAGACGTCCCACATTTCTCCTCTACATTGCTCCATACTCCTCTGCATTCTGGTGTACTCCGACGATAGTTCCCTCTACTCGGGTATATTCCAATGTACTCCGAGGTAATCCTCCGCTTTTTCCGTTCACCAGTGTACCGTACATCTGCCTCGACGGCTGTTCACCCCTCACTCAGAACCAGAAATGGGAGTACTCATGAGGCCTGTGCTCAAGAGGTCAGGCCTCATCCTCAGCATATTGAGGTGAGGATGAGCTGAGGACACTGATTTTAACATGTATGTTTAGGTGAGGTAGTTAGAGACAGAAGTGCTCGTCCTCAATGAAAGTTTCACGTTTTTGATAGAAAATGTGCAATTTCAAAGTCATTTTTAATTATTTTGTTCAAAATTTTATCAGTTTCTCCTTCTTTTACCTTTTTCTTCTGAATTTCCGCCCACCGTTATTTTTCACACCCTCCATTTCCTATGCCTCCGACAGTGAAGATTAGAAATCGTACTCATCCACAACTAATTGAAGTGAGGATGAGTTGATACTGAGCATTATCAAATACAGTTTCGAGTGAGGACAAAACTAAAAGCTCTTGTCCTCAATACTTGAGGTGAGGATGAGGTGAGTCTTTACAAAAAGTTCCACCTTTGCTCGGAACGCTACTGTAATACCCTTAAATATAAATAAAGTACAAATAGGCCAACACTCTTTAATTTAATTTCATATTTAACCTTCACATTCCAATTTGTAAAACCCTCTCAAATTCCACCACCAACAAATAGCGAACAATTCAAACCGATTATCGGATGGCATCACTAATCCACACCCATCCATACCTACCATTATATTTTGTTGTGAATAATTGCTTATCATCATTGCTGTTGTATTCATTAAGTAGTTTGCTCCAGTGGCGTACGCAGTATATGGTGTCAGTAGGGGTTCAAACCCCCCCCCCCTTTCAGGTTGACATTATGTATATAGATATAAAGAAGAAAATATCAAACTATATACTTAAAACTCCGCAAGATTTCATTAATATACATAAAAAAGCTGTTTTATGGCAATAAAGTGATTTTTTTTCGCCCTCATTACACTTGGGCTTGAAATAGTCTAACTTCTTAACAAAAGACCGAATTTAACTTCTCCAACTTGCGTTTTTCATTCTACAGATGTATTAGGCAGCACTACAGTGTATATGCATTACGATACAATTTTTTTCACTTTTCAAAACCCCTCCCTTTCACGAATCCTGCGTGCGCCACTGGTTTGCTCCTACACGTCACGTCGTTTGGGTGGAACTATGTTCACGAGGTCAGGGGTGCCAGGGCGGAGGAGACCTCTCACAAAATAATATTGTTGTTTCAGGTTGTTAAGAGATTGCTTCCTCAATTATCCGGGATTGGAATAGTCTTCGATGTAGTAATGATTATTTCGTACTGTAGATTTTTATATGGAGGAAAAATAAAATGTTTCTTTCTGGTACCTATAATAACTATAAAGCATGGGCGTTCTGAGGGGGGTACATGTCCCCCATGGAGTTTTGAATAACTAAAACATATACGAAAAAGTGAAAGGAAAATATATATATAAAAAAAATTCAAACTTTTAGTAAAAATACCTTTAAAAGTACGTTTTTGTCATAAAAAAGACAATAATTCGCCCTCGCTCCTCCCAGGCTTTATAAGTCTTCGACTGCGTGCTAAAATACCTTCTTGTCCCCTTGCATTTAAAGTTTTAATTATAAATGCCGGATGTGGTGAATTTATGGATAACACAATCGTTTGTTGGATCTTTCGAAGTAGAGTTTATTTGTTACTGCAATTTAATTTTTATGCATATTTCGAACTTGGATATCATTTGCATTTTTTAAAAGATGACTATGTACTCTTTAAACGTGTGAATCGAAAAGTGAGAAATTCAAGTCGATATTTATTTTATTTACATTTTCTGTTTATCAGTATTTTATAAGATAAGTTAGATAACGTATGCGCAAACTATTAAAACGTTCCCGCGAAATACGTTGTATGTCCAAATGGTGAAATAAACTAAATTAACAGAGAAATTATAGGTTTTCATTCAACTGATATTTTATTATCTGCTTACGTTTTTATTTAATTATCTTAGATAAAATGAGTTGATTCCTGAATCATAAAAAATACATTTGTTAGTACTTTTAATAAAATCTTACACTTCCACACTAAGTGGGTGAAAATCGTGAAATTATTAAAAAGAAAAATCACAGAGCTTTATTTATCAACGAAAAAAAATTCTGAAATCCGTCATATCATTTTATACAAAAAAAACTTTTTCTTTCACATAATACATTGCATTAGTTAAATCTCCCTGAATACTTGCTGGACATCTTTTCACCAAACATGAATCCATAATTAATCTTCCTTTTTTTGCAAGCAATTCTTTTCACATACAGTATATCCGTATGTCCAAATCCGCCTACTCTTTTATATTTCCTTTATCGCGATGCTTGCCCTACAATAACTTGCTTCAAGTACTGTTTGATGCATAATAGGGAAACCCTGTTTTTAAAACTTTCATTTCTTTTATATGCACAAGACAACACCAACACCTTTTTCATATGTTAAGATGATGTTATACATGTTGCTTTATTAAAAGAATTGAAGACGTGTTACATTATAATTGGGATGTATTCAGTCACGTTGATAGGAACAATTAATTAGAAAAAGTTTGTTTCATATTTTTAATTGTATGTTCAGTTGTTTTGAAATATCAACAAACATGAGTGAACAGTTTTGTAAGACAAAAGTCAATAGTGGTAAAATTTATTCAAATAAATACAAAAACAGCGGGCGTTGATATAAATTTAATAAAACTCTCAACCAAGGGCTGTTTTCGAGGGAAGACCCAGCCCCCCCCCCTCCTTTAGGAAAACGCAGTCGGAAACATAAATCTGTAAAATATTTCCGGACTGCATTTCACAATAAATATCCATCGTGTCTTCTTGCAATAACTTTTCTGAGGTTAAACAATAAGTTTTCAATAACAATAACTTTTCTGAGGTCTTCATATATAGTAAATTAAGGTTTATTATTATCAGGCATCATTACGTTAATTACCAATTTAAGATAAAAAAAACTATTGTTCTCCAGCGGGAATCGAACCCGGCACTTCTCGGTTTAGCGTAGCCCCAAATAGTCTAGTTTTAGTCAATTACACCTGATCGTGTTATCTAACCACAATATTTCCCCCTTTTTCAATTTAATATAAAAAAATAACATGAGCTTATCACTACTTGTGCTTTAATACAACGTTAATACTATTCGTGTTTATTTCCTAATGAACTATTTTTACTTTTTAAAATATTTTAAAAAGTTTCTTTCTATCTTAGAATAAAATCATAAAACATTTTTATTACTCAGTAACCTTTTGTCCCTTTGTGAATTTAGAAACTGCAAGTTCAAAGTCGGCGAAAGATGGAAAATCCAATTTCTATGGAGAGATTACAATGCATAACTTGATTTATGCCCCATCGTGGGTAATGTCCTACATAAACAGATATTTGAATGATTTTGTTTGCTCTGTAGGCATCATCTGGGAAGTAATATTGCACGAAAACGGAAATAAAATGTATGTGAATTTCTAAGTAGTATATTTCAAAAATAAAATATTAAACCACCAAATATTTGCTAGAAATTTCTTTATCATATATGAAAAAGGTAGACGGTTTTTTTCATGTTTCATGTCCAATCAAAGAGTTTTCATTGAAGAGTCACTTCAACGACAAAAAAATTTCGTGATATTTTTTTTATCGTGTTGTATAATTCTCGTCATATTTTTTCTGGTGATCGCAAAAATTATGAATTTCAGCCTTGCCTTTCCCGAGTTATAAATGTCTGAAAATGGTGATGAGGTCATAAGGGTACAAAATAAAAATATTGAAAACTCCTCCTTTGATTGTATAATTATGTACAAAGCAAAATATATTAATTGGTACAGCTATTTTTTTCACTACTTTTAAAAAAAAGAATGATAAACCGTTATTGAGATATTAATTTAAA
>JAQFYR010001081.1:0-10796 GCA_034694985.1 Campodea silvestrii
ACCTTAACCTGTGCCTCTCTGTTATCAGTTGATTGGAACATATATATTATAAGGTTGTACTGATAACACATTCAGTTTGCTTTTGTTCCACAATCGCTACAGTAAAAACACACATACTTTTGCATTCAAGTTAACAAGTGTCTCATTCAATACATTACATCAAAACAACAAGCACAAGTAAGTAGTGGATCATTTTTGTGTTTAAATATACCAGAATCGAATTATTAGACATTAGCTTAACGTTATTAACTGAAAAGTTGTCGATGTTTTTCTGTTGTGATTAAAGACCTGTGCTCTGAAAGCCAGTATCAGGGGTCTAATGACACAGCTGTGCAAGCATACCGATAAGTGATGTAGGGACGAAACCGTGGTTACATGACAATCCAGCCCGTACCCATATTCCATACATAATTATGTGACAGACTGACAGTAGTCCCCTGATGGGCTAAAGGGTGGTAAAATACATATCTACTTGATCTTATTATCCTCTTATATTCAGTACAATATTCACATATAAATAAGAATATTACATAAAAAAACTAAACTTGTGCAATGTATGGTAAAAGTTACAAGTTGAACATATGACCAACATTCACGCCATCATTCAAGGTGATGTGATGGGCAAATTTACAAATATTATCAATGATGCATTGGGAAGACGGACATCCAATGGATAGTGACGTCATTTTATATGAAGATCTCTCAACATTTTAAAGAGAAAAACATTTTTTTTTTTTTTTTTTTAAGAAATTACATGTTAAGAACTTTTCAGAAATATAGAGGACAATTATATCAGATTTTTCTGTTACAGAGGATGTTATCAATTTGCCACCATGGGAATGTAAATAAACCATCATTAACAATAAATAATGTTTACTTAGTTTCAACTGTAAGAGGGCAGGGGTACATAACTGATAATGTACTTTAACAAAATCAACAGATATCGTATAAATTGGGAGGGAATGGGTACATTAAAGATTAATAAATAAGCGGTAACTCTTTCCTAGAAAGTACTATGTATCATTTATTACGTTTCTATTCCATAGGAGAGCCGTCAAGCTGCTAGTATTATTTCCTGAAGAATAACATTTCTATTTCTGTAACATCTCTCACATTCGTCTTTGAAGCGGCAAACTTTGAAGAAAGAAACTCTAATATCCACATCAACGAAAACGAAATTAAGACCATCAAATATCACAGTCATGTTCAAGCTCTTCCGAAAGTCTGGAAACAAATCTGGAGGTAAGTCTACATCAATTTGTTCCGAGCTTGAAAGCATGTATTTCTGAGGTGCTCAAAACCATCAGGTTGATTTAATTGCAAATACTACCTTAACACTCAATATGATGAGTAATTTTTACAAAGTGACAAGGTGAGTCCAATTTATTCTATCATGCTTCATATAATTTGCTGCAAGCTCAATTTTGTTTTTTTCCTCATTTCAAGTGACAAAACGCATTTTCTAGTTATATTTGCATTTAACTTGTGGAAATTGCACAATAATTCGCTTGCGTCGTTAGCTTGAGCAGACAATATCCTACCAGCAAAGGTGGAAGACGTTAGTCACAATGTACAATGCTTACACACTTTTTAAAGATGTTAAATGTTTACAAAAACAATGTTATGAAAATCTATACTTCTGAACAAAATATATGCGAGTGGGTACCGAAAGTAAGTATAATTAATTTTTTTTATTTCAAAAAGTGTTCAGTCGATTTCTATGAAACTTACAAATACACTCTGTTGATTTCGTTCATCTGTTACCTCTATGTTTCGAAATAAAAACCCAAAAGTGGAACTAAGTCAAATAATTTTGCAGCAGATTTCAGTGGTCCAATATTTCAGTTTAAGTAGTGTTTTCGGTAGGGAAATTTTAACAGAATATTGTGAATAACACACAGATGAAGCTCTTTCAAAATAAATGATGTCCTATGTGATTGAAAAGCTTAAATCAGGAGAAACCCATGTTCATTGTGAACAACCGACCTGGACGCCAACAAACGAAACAACCGATATCATCATTTCACTTGTAAATCACAGCATTTTCAAAGACAGAACAATCGTGGTTGATGCAATTGTCAATATTTGTCATAACGCTCCTCAGTTCATAACAAAAAGCATTTTTTTCAGTAAAAGAAAAAAAAACTCGTAATTTACTCCTCCAGCAGGGTATTGCAAGATTACACATAAGTTACACTGCGTAATTCTCATGGTATGGGAATTTTACTACCCTGATTCATCCAACATACAGTCCAAACTTGGTTCCATCACACTTCCTCTATTCACAAACGTAAATAAACACTTATGCCGCATCCATTTTTGACGTGATGAAGAACTTATCCCCGAAACCGAAAAGTGGTTAAAAATCATCTACTTTAAATGACTTTCAAGGAGGGATTTATGATCTTCCGTCATGCTGGCAAAAATGTGTGGATTGCTTTGGGAATTTTTGGAATAAGGACAACTACGTATGTTGTAACATAAATACTGTATGAGTTTTATTAAAATCGGCTGGATACTTTTTGAAATAAAAATAATAATTATAATTACTTTCGGTACACCCTAGTATATACTGCTCAAAGTGTTTGTTTCTTTAGTTCTTGGGAGAATAATGTAACTCGGCAATGATATTTATGTTTACCTTGGAAGTAACTGTAACGTTTTTGCAAAATGCTATTTCTAATATAGGATTTATGCAAATTTATATGCTGCGTAGCCTCTGCAATTTCGAGGTCACTCAAGTTTCTAAAATAAAATAAACAAATATAAAACACACAGTAAGAACACTTAAGAAGGCTCGTGCTCATCCTAAATTCAGAAGATAGAGCAAAAGGTGTGCTATATATTATATGCTGTATTGCAGACGCGTCTTACGTGAGTAGCTACAACAAGTGGACACCTATAATACTGTATAATGACATGCCGATAATGTTTGTTAGCAAAATGTTATAAGAATTGCAGTGGAGTTCGCAATCTTTACAGTTCCGTAAGGTATATTCTTAGAATGCAATTGTATTAGCTTATCCAGTATAACTAACTGACATTACATTGATGCTGTCTCCGAATACATCCAGTTTGATGAAATTTCCCATTTTGTCTATGTCACATTAATAATTTGTAAATACATGTTGTGAAATAATAAGTAATGTGATACACAGCCATTGCTGAAGCAACAAGCTCCTTCCTAAAAAGAATCGTAATTCTCGGGGCGACCTTCCTTAAATACATATTTAACACAGACACATTAATGAAACACGTACTGTAATAATTATATATGTACATCAGCAAAACATTAACGTTATTGTAAAACAGAGCTCTGTAAAACATAGTAACTTTTCGCTACAGCAACAACAAGTCGTCACTAATAAAATGAAACTAAAAACCGGCTTTCATTGCATTCGTATTTTTTATTACTTTACTGTTTACGGAGTTTCAAATTCACATTTACCACGAAACCAGAATTCCTCATTGAAAACATAAATAACTAAATATTATGCCAGAAACTTCTTAGAACTTTATATTTGAAGCAAAGAGAAAAGGCTGTGTTATCAAATAACCAATTTTAAGAAATCAAGTGAACTTTACATTGAGTTAATTTCTACCTATATATCCCCGCTACGCGAGTACGTATATACACCGGATCAATATCATGAAAATATAAAGACCGAAATCCGGAGGTAGGAGGAATCCATTCCGGATAAAAAATTGCGAAAGCAGAGATTCGCACACAATTGCTCTCCTGCATTATTGTTAAAGCCGAAGGAACGATACAAAGCATATACCACGGGATAATATTTCATTCTCATGTACGTTTGCAATGCTTAACCTACTGTAGTAGTACCAAAGCTAATATCTCTTGTGTTGAGAAAGCTATACATCTCGTTTCTGTTGTTTATGTGGAGTAATCGGTTGCAATTGGTAGTCTTGTCGTGTGGGGTGAACATAGTATTAGTAACCAGCAAAAGAAGTTAGGTTCGCCCCATTTTTTCCTCTTAGGATTACACTTCGCTCCCAATAATCTTGCTCAAATCTCCAGAGAATATTCGTACAGGAAACTTTTGCCTTCTTTTATGTGGAAGAAGGCGATTACTAACCTCTTTGCCATAGTACGCTTGTTTATGGTGGAAAGGATCACAAGTGGTGGAATTACTGAACTTCACTAGCTTTTGGTTACAAAGGTTTATATGAATACGAGGAGACTTATGTTATATTAATTAACAGTATGTACTGAAGCAGTATTAGTTATGCATTTTCGAAAAAGATAAACTATATATACTTCTTTGAAGTTCATATAAGTATAATCTGATGATGTTATACATAATTAATTTCACATCATTTACACTATACTGTCGATTTTGTATAAAATGGATTAAAGTGTGTGAGGTTTCGGCGAGAAAAAATTGAAAATGATTCAAAGTCACAAGTGTGCCTATAATTATGAGTGTAAAGTATTATTTTTGAAAAATTTGTATTGCCCATAATCCCATGAAAGGAAGGAAAAAATTAACCTGTCATGTACAAGTTCTTTAAAAAATGAACACTTTTTTAAATGAAAACTTTTGAAAAGCGTAGCTGTGTAGAAAATATAACGTACATTTAGCCTCATTAAATTATGAGTTCTATTTGTACCGTTTTAAGAACTTTTAATGTCCGGTTGCTCTAGCAAAAGCAGAAGGTTAAACTAGGATTATATTTGACTTAGATTTTATTCCCATTGGATTACATAGGATTCAGATCTGCAATTAAATATAATCTCAGTTGAACTTTCTGTTTCTGTTTATTTAAATAAAGAAGTCTGCAACGTACAAACATAATAAACAAGCACACAAAGTGCAGTCATCGCTGCAATGAATTAAACAACAGTTTAAAACAAGGAAACAATCATCCAACACTGAGCTTGGATTCTTTGTTCTAAATTATTCTTTAGTTCATTGCAACGATGTCTGCACTAGCTATGCGTGTATTTGTCTATTTCTGTTTAAGTAACCGGGCATAATTAAAATATTGATTTACAAAACAGCTAAAACCGTAACATCTTTGGTCAAAAATAACACCGTAATATTTTCACAATGACGTGATGCAGTGCCTTTCACAAATCGTTCTAATAAAACAGTGCAGGATTGGTTCTACACTGTGAATTGCTAGTTACAATTATGTGGTCAGTTATGAACTAGATGTATAATTCACGACAAAGTTTCTTGGCTATCCCTTTTATTGCTTGTTTGATAAAGTGAAGTCACCATATTTCAAACCACTCATTCATAAATACGAATATATTCAAGAGGCACATACGTAAAATTATAAATTGTACCTTTAAAGTAAAAGATTACCAAATATAACAAGGATCATTAATTAATTTAGATGAAGTTCTAAGACTCCAATCCTTAGGCATCTTTATAACGCAGGAGTATCAAGGGAGTATGGAGAAAGAGCTTCTATTGTTAAGAACAATTCATTGTTCCAAGGAATCTACTAGAAAGAATGAACCTATATACATTGCATATGCTAAAAATTCACTACATAATTAATATGGAAAGAATTTGAAAGTGAAAGCACGTGTGGTTGGGATGTGTCAGAGGTGTTTGAAGTGCTCCGAAATTGTTGTTGCACCACAATGGCACAATTGCTTTCAGTTTAAAGGAAAACAGTCACCAACTATTATTTAATTCAATAATTCACCTGTTGGAGTGCATTTTTGCAGGATGGAAATATCATTATGCGCAAAGGAACAGAAAAGGTACAACTAGTTACGAACAATTTTACTGTTACTATCGAAGTGATGTTATGAGAACTTGATTCTGAAATCTTATTAATTCGTTATGTAAAAACGAGTTATAACTGTTTAGCTTCCTGTTATAACATCTATAATTAACAATTCACGCCGTAACTTTTCTTCCATACGCCGTCATTTTATCTTTTTTGGAGGAGGTTAAACACATTAAAATTGCGTATAAAATCCATATTTGTGACTTTTATTTGAAAATGGTATTGGAATTATGTTCTGTGATCATGTTAATAACAGCAATGTTGATTGGAAACATGAAATTTTTTGGCCCAGGTGCATGTTGTCCTTTAACCGTACTCGGAATACTTTATTTTTGAAATGGAATAGGAACACAAGTGTTTACAGACTGCCGTTCTAGGGTCTTAACATACATTCTACAAGAATATGTGACTTAATTCAAACCAATTTGCAATTTTCAAAACTTCGTGATTTATCTTCACACCTAATTACTTCGCAGATTTTATCACATTTCTTAGCATATGTAGATAAGAAAGTAATAGGAACAATAAAAAGAGCAATTCACAAGAAGTATTTTCTTCGGAACTAAATACAATTTCGGATTACTGTAATAAGTATGTAAATGTATATTACGTATGATTAATTTTCAAAATGAATTGAGCTAATAGAGTCTAGCTATCTTACGATTCAATACTTATCAACACACCTTTTTTAATACTTCCCATAATTATACCGTGTACCCGGTAATGATCAAGGAATATCTATGTTTTGCACACATTTTGTATATAGTTAAAAACTTAGTTATTTTTTTTATTATTTACACTATTTAAAAAAAAAGAAGATCATGAGTATAACTACTACGATCGTACGATGTAAGTGAAATACGCGCACAGGATATTCTTCACTACTCAGCAGCTATATGGTGATTGCGCACAGACACAACATAATGCTGGAAAGTGTAGTAAATTCAGCATGAACAAAAACGAAAGATAGAGAACGACTGTTAAAATGTTTATGAAATATTGAAATAACGACTAAAAGAATCCTATAATGTATTATTTAGGCGTTGACATGAGGGTACGGTCTACTGTGAGATTCAAAATTAATGATATGGAGGTATTGAGAACTGCCGGAGATGTTGAAGCACCTGAGAAACTCTCAGAACATATTATTAGGCATTTAGCTTTTCAAGACCTGCAACTGAAACAGAACCAGCCGGTAATAATCTTGATGTATAGACATATAAGGACGTCACAAACATTAATGTAACTTTAAGCATGCGGAACCAAGAAGCTGTTATTGAGAGTCCAAGAAGTGTTATTAGAGTATCTAGAAAAGATGGGTTAGTTTCTAAAAGATTATTGAAAATATTCGACTAGGATAAAATGTTAAAATATTTGCAAGAACCGTATACAAGACTGCGAGAAATTATTGAAAGACAAACAAAGCCAGTTCAGCTTGTAAAAACATGATGCGATTGTGTCGTTGTATGACTTGTATTCATATAATTATGCTGAGCAGTAGCTCAGTCTTAAGCAGTGTTATATTGAGTATAAAGACAGTTTTTTCACAGTATTACGACTTTTGGTTTTACATTATTTGAAATAACAGGTGTTCTAGTTATTTAATTATTTACTGAATTACAGGTTTAAATTTTATTACTTTCTAACACTGATAATACTTAAAAAATCGGTAAACCGAAATGGCATTCTGTTATAAGTTTTTTTTGTTCGTATATTAAAATGTACATGGATTTAAGATTAAAATGTGCATCAGGTTCATCAAATTGTTAAAATGAAAATGATCTTCATATAGTTCATAATAGGATATATTAGTTTTAAATCCTTATTCGAAGTTTCCGTATTGCTGTTGAAAAACCCAGAGCAAATAGCCACTTTCTTTCACTGTAATCCTCAAACGTTGAGTCCAGTCGTGACTGCTTTAGAGTATAGCTTCGTATATCACTGAACGACTACACCGAGTTCATTGAAGCAATGTATAAATCTTCACACTTCTACTAAAAAGTCATTTAAGAGTCAAGATGCGAAGAATAATGAGAATTCTACTTTTAAGATGTCAACCATTTCTTTTCCTATCTGAGCAATGACAATGGATTAGAGCTTCCGATAGCACAGGTTCTTTTCCAATGACGCGAGAGAAACAAATTGTAAGAGTGGAACACCTCAGCGAACCTCACTTTCTTTTCCCTTCGTCTACTGTGATTATTGTCTCCCTGAAGATGGACGTTCATTCATGAGGGATTATCTGACGAAGAAAAAGGGAAGGGTGAATACGAAGCGAAAAATTCTTCTTTCATCAAAACAGAGGGAAGAAAATTATTTGTTGGAATCATATTAGTGTGGAGCAGCGGTGTGTTATTATGTTCAAGAACATCTGAAGCAGTGTTTGTGTGATGTAAGATTATGACATGTTGAATCATTTTGCTGATTCGTCAAACAGTGATGTTTCAGTAAAATATTTAGTATCGTTTGTTAAGAATTGCTTTGTTCCAAGAATCAAATATTTTCAGAGACATCAATATTAAGAATTACTCACAAGTATAATTTTTAACTTTTAAATATAAAGAGGTCTACGCAACGTACAAAGAAAACTAGTGTATGCTACACTACAATAGTCAGCCTCGCATAGTATCAAGGAATTTTGTATCGTAAATATGTGTGCCTTAGCCGTTAATAAACTTATGTTATGTTTTATGCTAAGAATAACTTACCATGGAAACGCATAATACAGTATTATTGGACTGTTCTTGATTCAAAGATTCTCCAAATCCAAGTTATTCTCGAATAGTGTACATTATGATTTGAAACTTTAGACTTGGGAACAAATCACCCATTAGTGAAGTTTTATTAATTTATGAACCTATACATACTGAATATAAGAGGAATGCAGGGTTCAGTAACTTTTACATATAGTGAGGATTAGAACTTATACATAATACTGAATATTACAGTAATATAGCAGTGCTTTAGGCTAACACCTTTTGCCCTTCATTCAAAGGACTACTGTCACTAATGTATAAAATAATGTGTATGCTTTTTAACGTTATCGTGCCTTTAATATTAAATATATTGCTTTTAGTTTCAAAAGCTCTAATCGTATAAAACTTAAGATTAATAAAATGATAATAGATAATCTAGACTAATCAAGGAAGTGTTTCAGGTGTTCAATCGATTTTTATGTTCGTATCTCATATAGGAACTACCTCCCTATAATGAACGCCTCATGTGCCGTTAATTTTAAAAAATAAAATAAAAATAAAATCTTTAACACAGTTTCAGGACTTCATCTCAAATTTCCCCATGCTAATTCTCACAAGAAACACAATCCACGTAATTATGAGACTAGGACAAAATTTAACTCAGATTTTATTTGCATTTAGCATAATTTATATTTCAAAATGTGTGATTTTCCATTTTCAAAATGTGTGATTTTCCATTTTCAAAATGTGTGTCGTTTTCAAAACGTATCATAGATATGGGGATACGAATTGAGGTGTTGTCCGAGTTTCGTCCCCACTTAACTATGGTAAACAGATACATGTATCAGAATGGAAAAATATTTTCAATCAGAATCAGACCTGAGCTATTTACGAATGCCAAATACATAAACAAAATTGGAATTAAAGTTTGCCCAACTCTGGTTAAAGCGTTTTTGCTCTGTGCGATTCAATTTAATTATGACCGGTTCTAAAATTTACATGATATCTTATTGCCTTCAGCTGTACCTTATTGCCTTCAGCAGGATTTATTGAAACAATAAATGATTATTGCCCAGTAGAGCTGCAGGAAATTTCCAATGAAAATTGTCTTGTTTCAAGACTATAGTCGTACGGTATCACTGTATGTACACTTCTAACGAAGGTTCTGTTATAAACATCTTAAACGAACTGGCACAGAGTGAAACTTGAAATTAGTTTTATAATATTTTTAGTCCAAGCATTATTTAAAAATATTAATTCATCGTGTTTATGTTTTCATCACCCCTGCATAATATCAGCACAATATAAACTGGGAAAAACATATTTCCCCGGTGTATTTCAGTGTATCTTGGAACGTACGCTTGAGCAATGTATTACGGTAGTGGGCTTGGGTGTATCAAATTCCCCTTATAGCAACAAAGAAACAAAAGAGATTATATTTCTTTCAATATTACTCTAAGCCTAATCCTCAAAATTGCATGTTTTACCCGAAATATTTAGAAAAAATCTATACTCGTTCCGCTAAGGTCATCCTTGTCCACTAAATACCAAAAGAAATCTAAAAACGACATTTGTTGGTTGTGTGTAGGGTTAGTTTGAAGGATGTACTTCATCATGGGGTTTCTCCTGCATGTTGGTTTTCAATTTGCTGATTGCAGTTTCGGAATGACTATGATCTTCCATCTTCAGAGCAAGTGTTCTGAGTTCCTTGATTTTGGTCTCTTTTAACCGTTCTTGGTAAGTGTAGAAATTGGAAACCAAGGTGCAGGAGAAACGCAATGATAAAGTACAGCCTTTAATTTAAACCCCCACTGCTTAGCAAAGCTGTATCTAGGAGCTACGTCCTTGATCAGAATAGAAATTTAATCGCAGCTACTGAATTTGTGACTGCTGCCTAAATTTAAGAGTCCAGCTTGAGAAATGACGAACGGATAAATAATGACGTGATCAAATTAATTTCAGAACGGCAATAAAGAAGCAATGTTGCAACCAGAAAATGGTTGTTAGTTACTGCACACTGAAGCGAAGAGTGTATTTTACAGACATAAGAAATTTGTTTCACTAAAAGAATAGAAGCACTATCTACGTACGGTAAAATGTTCCGGCGTATTTTAACGCACAAGCTATACATAATGAAATAATAAACTGTTTGAAATTAAATATTCAGATATCTTCTTTGTATTGTCGAACTCACAATATTGTATTTTACCATATCATTATCAAACACATTCTCACAACAAGTTTGACTATTATACGTGTTATATAATTCATATTGTTTCATTATCATTATTCAAATTTGCAATAAACTGATAAATCGTTATCAAGAGTTGCAAC
>JAQFYR010001082.1:0-10794 GCA_034694985.1 Campodea silvestrii
GTGTCAGGGGGGATCTCGCTCCAATCACCACAGGGGGGATGGACGCCCCTGCTCCGCGATAAAGTGATGAAGATGGATAATTTAAATGATGCACGATGGAGTCCCTAAAATGCCTAAATAATCTTGTGTATCTGACTAAAGTAGTAATATACTTGGTGTTCTTTTAGAAAAATTTACTTCTTTCTTTTTTATAATATTTACCAAATTGCAATATTTTTTCTTCATAATTATTAAACATATTTAGTGAGTATATAAGACCTCATTGGAGGCCCCCCGAGGGTCGCCGCCGCCTTGCGTGCCCGTGCGCTACGCCACTGTATCTCTTATTGATAGCGTACTGTTCTTCTCTTGCCCTATGAGGCACAAATAACCCTTCACCATGTTATCTGTCAATTGCATGATGAACTCTTGCGGTATAAAAGAACCACTGTACCGCAGGAGTGATCACTCCTGATTGTACTGTCTTAATAAAGTCATCACTTCTATTTGGAATATAACTACTGTAGTTTGACTGATAGCAACCCTCTCCTCTCTGGGATAACTTCTGGTTTAGAATAAAGTCTTATAGACTTGACTGGCTAGAGCATTTATCCTCGAATCTCGGAAAGTCAGTTTTATCCACAACACAACATATTTTACATTATACGTTTATTACATTTCACTATATAATGTGTATTTTATACAATCACAACCGAATTAATGTTCGAAAAAATATTTTCTTTGTAGATGCAGGAGTTTAGGACCCATGTGACGTTTTTATTATTTTTATTTTTAAGCATAGAGCAGGGCCTGCGCTACAACAACAAAACTCTTAAGCCCCGAACACAAAAGAGCGATAAACTGTAGCGTAGCGGGGAAAATCAGCGTTTGCGGGAGAGAAAGCCCGCTCAAATGAACAAATATTTGCATTTTAGCGTGCGATTTCCTGAAGTAGCACAGAAAAAATTCGTGGGCTTTCTCCCGAAAAACGCTGGCCTAAAAAACGCTCTGTCACTTCCCGCTCCGCTACTGTTTATCGCCCTTTGTGTTTGGGGCTTTAGGAGGCGGAAATTGCTTCTCTAAAGATGGTTATCGAGTCATTAAAATATTTTTATATTTCCCAACGGAAGGGGTACAATAAACTAAGAAGCTACGCAATGGAGAGGACCAAAATTTCTCTTAACGAATTTCCCAAAATATATATACATGTTTGAATATAATCAAACTGCCCGCCTATAAGAAACAACCAGATTGTTCGCAGTGCAGTTGCGGAGACTCTACAAAAGCGCTTTGGGATTCCTTAAGACATTAAGAGCAGATAAGAATAAAATCATCGAGGAAAAGAAACAATTAAAAACCGAGTTAGACGATTACAAAAACACTGTCAATTTTGTTAGACACTAAATAGTACGGTCAGTTAAAATTACAACGCGATTAATTATCTCCTGAACCGAAAAATGCTGTGAAATCCTTCAGCGATGTTATTGCTGCTGAAACCGACAACAAAGTTCATGCGCTGAAAACCGAACTATTAAATCCGAAACACAAAGAGCGAAAAGTAACGGAGCGAGACTTGAAAGAGCGTTTTTGTAGACCAGCGTTTTTCGGGAGAAAGCTCGCGAAATTTTTCAGTGTTTAATCAGGAAATCGCACGCTGAAATATAAATATTTGTTTACTTCAACGAGTGTTTTTGAGTTCATTTTCTCGCAAACGCTCCTTTTACCCGCTAGGCGCTAAATTTTATCGCTCTTTGTGTTCGGGGCTTTATAGACTTGCAACAATGCAGCCATATAAATAACGTCATTATATCAAATGTACCTGAATCTAAAGACAAAAAATGCGTAGAGATAATATGTAAATTATCCGACTCAGCCGAAATCATCGTGACTCCTAAAACATTGACTGTTCTCACCGATTACCTAATAACGACGAAAATGTACCGATTTGCAAAATTTGGAACTCGACAAGCGAAACAACTTTTTAAAGGGACTTTTCTTTTTATTATTTATTTCTGAATGCTGAAATTTCTACTATATAAGTAATATATAGTTATTTACTTTTAAAGGCTATGGTACGTTAAGGTTAATACAGCTTATACAGGTATGTCTAGCAAAATAGTAATAATATTACATCACAAAAGTAATTCGAGAATGTGAATTCTCGAGAAGTAACTTTTAAGTATATAACCATCAAGGTTATTCAACTTCTCTTACAACGGTATATAGCACTCCAGAAACTCAACATTTATGCTGCGCAATTATGTTAACATAATTATGACAATTATTGTAGTTTACGTCTTCTTCCAGGCAGTAAAATTAAAATAATGTAAGCAACTGCCAGGATAGCAAGTGTACAGCTGAAACACACAGAATTTGTTCCAGATGAACACTTTCTCACTTTTTTCTAAACGTATCTCAGCAGCTTCGGAACTCCTCAAAAGATGTCGCTGTAAATGTTGCCAGCAGTGCATTATAAAGTATATTTATCGTAATGAGTTGTCATTTCCGAAACATACATTCGGTTTAAAACAACACTGGAAAAAAATAACGAGAAAAAAGTAATGATCTAAAGGTAAATACTGTAATACAGCGGATAAAAAGTAACGAAATGTTGAATTCCCGATATCTCTTATGAGGCATGTAAATCCATTATGTATCATTCAAAGTTAAGAAAATTAGGAAATTTGTGGACTGTGGCTGGCTTGGATAAATAATGGATCAGGAAATCCTTTATTTTTCCAAGTTGAATGCCCTATTCCAATGGGATGCTTATTGTTATTTCCCATGAATTTTTGGTCTGGACCTAGGCAAGATTTGTGTGCCTTCGTGGCGCTGCTTGTCTGCAAATGGTCCACTGAATGAATAAATGTTTATTTATTTCTTTGAAGTATGAGGTCTAAGTCGACCAGTGACACAACAGTTATACTGTACAAACATTTCAAAAATGGTCCACTGTGTCAGTATAATCTATCGTTTACTATATGTATAACGAAGTGTCTAAACAACGTTTGCTTTTAGAAACATCACGATTCACTCACATAATGGTTTTCAAAAAATTTATTACTTTTAAACATTTCCAAGAACAAATGTAATGAATTCACCGTAGGCCTTATAATTTTTCCCAGATCTTTTGTATACAATGATAAAGTCGTAGTCACAAACAGGAACAATATTTAGTGGTTAATTTTAAGCAAAGTCAGTCTTAAACATAAACTTGCTGTGATTATTACACATACCGGAACTGGTGCATGGGGTGACGTGGACTACAGTTCACATTTCCAAGACCATCATCCAACAAAGTAGGCTATATCAGGGTTGCCAGGTTTTGATTTTGAGAAGTCGGTACACATCAATAAATACGACGTAGCTGGCTACGTCAAAACGGAAAGTAATTATGGGCGCAATTTGTATTATGAATATAGTCCATCCCACACACTGTGCAAGCACATCAGTGAAACAGTTTTATATAATAAACATTTTTTATTCACATTGCAAAGCCATATATAGTGGGGTTCTTGGGGTTCAACAAATAAGAAGAAAGAGGAAAAAAAGAGAGAGAATAATAAAATTTTGATAAAAAAAAAAAAAAAAACGAAAAATTTCTTAAAATCCGCTCTAAAACTGCACATTTTGCGCTAAAAATAGAAACGAAAGACACAATTTTATACAAGTTAACAGATCCTGGAAATTTTTTCGAAGAAATCGACCCGGCCATTACTACAACTTTTTTTTTTTTTTTTTTTTTTTTTTTTTTTAGCTCATTCGACATCTGACATGTTCATAATGAATTTATTGATAGAACAAACTTCTTCAAATAATAAATCTTATTCATAATATAATTATATTTCATTTTTATTAATAATTAAATAACAAAATGTATCTCGTTTGCGTTTACGCGGGACATTTGAACCTTCAAGCGGGACGCGGGATTTCTTTGCTCAATTCGGGACAATCCCGCAGAACTCGGGACGCCTGGCAACCCTGGTCTATATTATGAATATTATTTGGTTAGAATCATGCTACTGTCAATCTTTTGCCCGCCACCCCGAGTTGTATTAAGTCCCGAACACTAAGAGCGATTAAATTAATCGTAGCGGCAAAAATGAGCGTTTGCGGGAAAATGAACTCAAAATTGCTCGCTCAAGTCAACAGATATTTGCATTTTGGCGTGCGATTTCCTGATTTAACATTGAAAAGTTTCGCGGGCTTTCTCCTGAAAAACGTTGGTCTAAAATAACGCTCTTTCAATTCTCGCTCCGCTACTTTTTATCGCTCTTTGTGTTTGGGGCTTTAATCGGCTTGATTGATCAATGAACATCTGCGTTCCGATTATGTAATTCATTCCGTTCATATCAAGCAAACCTAGAAAAACAATAAAAAGAACTACATGTAAAAACCACACGAAAGGTTCGTACACTTTTAGAATAGCATTCCATATGAAATGTAACTTTGGAGTCAACATGAAAAACGTAACTTTATAGTGGCCAAATCTGGTGTTGACATTTTCAGATACTGTCCTCTGTACTCATTAAAAGCAGTCTCTAAGTCTACAATATGGGGCGAAAATTGCTTCTTCACTCTGATACTGCCATTAAATTTCTTCATTACGAGTACAGACGCTACAGAAAACACGTGATTTAAAGGGCCATCGTGAGAGAGTACCTTGAGCTCCTTATTAGTAACAACTGGTCTGTTAACAAACGAAACGGGTCGGTAATTAATTCTTCACCACTGGAAAATAATTTAGTGTATTTAATTGTGGAATTCTTCTCACAGAAATTACGCCCAGTTACAATGTGAATACTTTTTCCTCCTTCAAATGATGTTGCTGCAATGGAAATTACAGGAATGAAATCGCATTTTGCAATATTTTTATGCGTGTTCCAAAAAATATATTTGTCTTGTCCCGGAAAATAGAAAAAGTTAGCTTTAAGAGGTTTCACCCCAAGTATTTCATTTCGACCATTCTTGTATTTTTCGAACCATACACAAATACATAACATCTTGAGAGTGCGGATCTTCTGATCGAGGCTTTATAGTTTACTTTAATATCCCGATCTAACGCATTGGAATATATAGAAGGTATTAATATTTGGTGTAAACTGTTCTGAAACTGACTAAAGACTTGTGGAAGTTCAGAAATACCTGTAAATAAGAAAAAACTACAATTGGAATAATGATTTGCACTGAATTGAGTCACAAATTGCAGAAATGCTGGCTCCTCTGTTTGGTGTATAAGTCCGACACTCACAAATGGAGCCGATACAAACAGAAAGTTTAAATTTAAGAAAGCAGCAACGATTATCATTTTTCATTTACAAAATACCAACACTACACTTTTATTTTATTTCCCGCACTGTCTCTCACAATGACCATATACAGCACTTTCGTCAGTTTCGTGTAGCTTTGGTGTAGAAATTGATAATCAATCCAAGGTTGCCATTTACGCATTTATCAACAAGGTTTCATGCTGATGCTAATATACCATATCCATTAAATTGAGAGATGTGGTTTCGACATTATGTGAGAAAATATGTACAGCATTGTTGCGCAATTGAATACAATGTTGCCACTTGTATTGATTGGAAATACACTATCTTGCTCTTTCGACCGGAAAGGACTCAGTGGCGCTTTCCGATTGGTTAGCCACGTTAGCGTATCAAACTTTTGAGGACGTAAAACCTGACAAACCACGTGTGTGTTTAGATTGTTCTTCAATATCGTTTATGAAAAATAACACAGAATAAATATGTAATACCCACTAAGCACTGAAACGAAAACTACGAAAGATATTTTAAAAATTGCATACATGCTTCTGCTCTGCGAGGTTTCGGTGATGGTGTTAGAAACTGAAAGTTTGTAGAACACGGTAAATATTTTTTTGTATTCCAATAGAGACACCTTTTTTTTTATCCAGGTGAATGGTTGAAACTCCGTTTTCGAAATCGTTTTTTTTCCTCAAATTGTTTGTGTAACAAGCATTGGTAGAAGTTCTGAAGCACACTGAAATAAAATATATATCGGTAGATTGGAGTTTGCAATTGAATATTTCATACTTAACCATAATATTCTAGCTTAAATTATTCGACTACCCGGAAAGTTTTATTTGCATAAGTTCTGGTTCCATGACACGCTATCAATCCGCAAGTTTACACGATCATCATAAATGTGTTTACCGGACGAGTAGTGTGACATGCCTAGTCGCCATTAATCATTCACCGTTACTTTCTAGCACTTGTCTATATACCCAACGATGGTCGGTAAAGTTATAGGATGTCAAAAACGGCGAGTATGTAATAAATAAACTCTTTGCATGCCTCTCCCACACATCGGTGTCATTCGTCGAGTAAATTTGTGTTGATATATTTGAGTGAAGGTTGTTTTCGTCAACTGTAAAATAATCGTATACTTGCGTATTCTTTCTAAGTGATAGGGAGTCGTGAAGCAGAGTCATCGTACATTAGCTACAGGAGAACTATGAATTTAAAACCCTTGTTGCTTCGAAAACAACCGATTTCGGTTGTTGTTTTTGTTCAGAATGTTTATTTCCTCTTTATCGTAGGGATAGGTTCGGTGATGGATATTTCGAAATGAATAGTATGTACAGGATAACAGAAAAGATCGCCGTTAAGGCAATCTGAAATCTGCGACAAATGCCAGATTATACTGTATTTGCATGGCCGATATTAACTTAAAACAAAGTGAAAATAGTGAACCCTGAAGGTATGCTGATGATGTACTAAATTTCATCGAAATGTAATATACAAATATATTGTGAGGTAAAGAGTTTTAGTGAAGAAATTATCAATAAATTCAAGCATGCTTTTTGTGAAAAAAAAAATTATTGACCCGAAGTAAATTATCGCATATCTTAAAATTACTCTACAGGTATTACTGAATTGAGATTTCACTGCATACCACAATGATGTCAATGCATAACGAAGTGCTTCCTTCATACTTTTTTTTAGAATGGAAACATGGTATCAGAAATCTTGATGGAGTACAGTAAAAAAATTGAAAGGAAGTTATGGATTTCTGTTTAATCAAGATTGTGTGTCTCCGCTGTTATTACTATAAAAAGTTGTCCACAATGATCAAAGTATGATATTCTGTACTGTGGAGATCGTACAAGAATGGAATGGGGTAAGCGTACTCCTCCGGGTCAAAAAATGCGGCGATCGTCTTCTAAAGTACTCAATTGATTACTCTAATAATGTTGCAAATCTGTTTCCTCCTTGCAATAAATGCAAAATATTGACAATTTAATATTGTTATTAGCATAAATATGTTAGACAATTAGTACATAATTTTTTTTACACTTACTGACGGAAGAAAATACTCGTTTGTAAGATAAAAGCATAGCTTCCACCTCCGCCTTACTCAGGTGATCTGTCATGTAATACAATACGAATAGTCAGAGGGGTTACTAGCATATCTGGAACTGGAGGTATCAACCAAAAAGTAAAGTACAACATAATAAAATTTCCTGGTGATGTGAGATGAAATTTTTATGTTCAACGTTTTTTTTTTTTTTTTAATATTACCCTGGGGAAATAATGAAATCCAGTATCGATACTGCCAAATATGCCGCATTGAAGAAAAATATGTAATTTTAAGGAAATAATAATACCAAACTCAATAATACTGGTGTCAAAAGATATTGTACAGTAAGTATATTTTTTCTTTACCCATAATATAATAAATATATTACAAATATAATATTTCCGAAATACGTGTAATGAATATAAAAATAATGATGAAAATTATTTATACTACGTAAAAAAATAATAAATATGGGGAATTTTCTAATCCAGAAATTTTATATTTTCGTAAAGTGCTCGTTCTGTTAGTAAGTCACAAAATTATATTTGAACTATGGCGGGGGGCGGGGCAAGGGTAGGGTAATCCTGTCCATGATGACATGGTCAAAAATAATGAAGTGCTACACGCTTTATTACTGAGTCCCCGTTTGAAAAGTGTGAACAAATATATGCAGTATGCAGTAAGGTTTCATAAAATTTCACGATCGTTAATAAGTTTCCCCACTTAATAAGTATAATTAAAACTAAATACTTCCACAACGATGACAACGAAAGAAAAAAATATACCAGTTACACTAATAAAGAAGGGTAATTTCATCATGCTCGTTGTTAATGATTGGTTCTCGGTTTTAACAAAAATATTTTTCGCATGTTTTGTTAATAACGAAATGTAATCCATATTTTTATGGAACTCGGGTAATCCTGCTGCCACGAATCTACCCAGAAGTTCATTCATAGGGTTCAATATTCCATAATCTGCAGGAAACCCCATTCCGGAAAAATATTCTGCAATCGGTATTTCAGGGAAGGTAATTTCTTTCCAATTCAACAATGCACGTATCATCAAAACATCTGCCGAAGATGCTATTGACACAATGCACGCAGAAGTACTACCTTTTAAAATTTCAACAACACATGCAGTTCTACCGGTGCCCAAGATGTGTTTATTTAGTTCGTCTGCATCTGGATTAATAAAAGACAGTCCTAAGTAAGACATTGCCGGCACATCCATTTTCCAATTAAATCCAGATTTTTCCAAATGTTTTAATGTTGTGGGCACATAATCAGGTTCGGGTGTCATTAGAAAATCGAGCATTTTTCCCATAAAGGCACTGTTTATGATAAGAATATATATCAAATAAAATGTGTAAAAATATTTGTGTAGTCCCTTTTCATTCATTATTTCAATCGATTGGTTAATATACATTTGAACTCCTGCGACGATATCCATCCCATTAATGTGAAAATAAAATAGAAACCAGATCAGAAGACTGAAATGAAGAAACCATATAAAAGGTTCGTAAACATATAAAATAGCATTCCATTTGAAATTTAATTTCGGTGACAACATAAAAAATGTTAACTTACTGGCCACTACAGGAGTTGACATTTTGTGGTATTGTATTACATCAGAATAAAAAACATTTTGTATTTCTACAATATCGGGAACAAATTGTTTCACTATTTTGATACTACAATTGAATTTCCTCACTATGAGTTTACAAACTGGTGCAAATACATTATTGAAAATTCTGCTATCAAGTAATAACTTGAGCTCCTTTTTCTGAAAAGATGGATTATTGGCAAAGGAAAACGGATCCGTCACTAATTCGTTACCAACAGAAAATAAGTCTGTATACGTGATTCTTGAATTAGCTTCACAGAAGTTACAACCTTTAGCAATCTGAATACTTTCTTTTTCTCCATAAGATGTAACAGCAACAGCGTTGGCAAGTGGGGAATTTGTTTTAGAAACCTTTTTATTTGTATTCCAGTAGATATTCCTTTCTTGTCCTGGGAAATAATATAAATCTGTTTTTAAAATCTTTTTTGTAACGTGCTTCATTAGCATTGTCATAGTTTCTGAAGCATACACAAATACATTACACGTTGGGAGAGCCGATTTTGCAATTGAGACTTTATATTTCACCTTAACCTTCCCAATCAATTCATTGGAATACATAGAAGGTATTAATGTTTGGTGTAAAGTTTGTTGAAACTGACTGAAAACATGCGAAACTTCAGAAATACAAGTGATGAGAAAGTAGCTGCAATTGGTGTAATATTTTGTACTGAGTTTCGTCAAGAATTCCAGAAATGCTGGCGACTCTGGACGGTTTGTCACGTCAGAACTCAAAATTGAAGCTGATACAAACAAAAGTTTCAAATTTAAAAGAATAGAAATTGCTATCATTTTCTAAATGTGTAAATTGCAACACTTCAGTTATTTTGGTTTACGTACTAAATACGAGAACAACATGCCGTATAGGCTACTTCACTTTCTTGTACCTTTCTAGAAATAAATTGGTAATCAATCCAAGGTTTCCGTACATTATTTCAGGTATAATTGATAATTCAATCTAATTCTTATATATTATTCCCAATAACTTGAGAAACATGCATTGGCATTATGTGGGAAAAAGTGTATCACAAATAATGGCACCCAATAGTTAACCAATTGATTTGGATGTTGTAATATTTATTGATCTGTGATCATAATAATAATAGAACACGTATACGACACATGGAGCCCTTATCAGTGTTGCCTGAATGAACAGATTTGCCTATTTAAATAAGAATTTAAGGAAAAAAACACTCGAAAAAGTGTACAATTTAACATTGAAAGTTTTCATTACAGAACCTTTTTATTCATAAACATTCAAGACCACTAAATCCATTAAAACGGTTCTATCAGTCGGTTCTATAGTATCGGATATTTTCAACAAAACCAAAATTAACTGAAAATTAACGATTTGTGGGATTATGATTTTATCTAATCAGTGTAATGCATTTCTGACTTTCCTATTTATTTTATTCATAATGTTGCACCATTAAAAACAACCAATTTATTTACAGTTCAACCATACGGAAAAGGTTCTGATTGGCATTGACTTGGAATCTTTAAACTCAATTTACCCTATATTATCTTTTTTTTAACACTACATAAATACATAAATATTTTTTTATTGTTTTCTAAAAGGGAGAAAATTGCGGTGAGGGCTGTGAGGGTTCCGGATGGCATCACATATCGATTATGTGATGTTGAGTATGAAATCTGCACTACAAATGTAATTCATTAACTCGTCGCTTGAGGATTACAAGGTACTATCTCCACTTTTCAAAAAATTGGAGTTGTTGGTACCACTGGATTCAGTATGAAAAAACGCTTCTAATGGGCTATATCTCCCATTATTATATGGTGTTTTTCAGGAGTTATAACTAATATTACAAAGTAACATCTCCAAAAAGTCGACAGAATTTAGTATTACAAGGT